>RJWM01020535.1:0-36986 GCA_004363535.1 Dasyprocta punctata | reverse complement strand
GTTAAATTTTGATTGAACAGATAAAGGCAGCATATTCAAATGATGCCTTAGAGTTTAAGTAAAAATGCAAAAGCTTATCACTGCAAATTGGAGAGTGTAGACTACTCTTTCCTTTTACTCCTCCAGGCCAAGGGAGTGACAGGTGCATAGTTCATCAGCAAAAGTAAGGAAAAGCAGAGTGGAAGGTGGGAGCCAACAATACAGGGTTTGTTTAGTCAATTTAGAAGTTTTCTGCCTAGTAAATGATAATTGTAGATATGGAAATGGAAGAAAATGGTAGGAGAGAATACAAATGAGGGTGACATAGTTACTTTGAGAGAGAGAGAGACAGAGAGAGACAGAGAAAGACAGAGAGAGACAGAGGACAGAGAGATCAGAAGTTATGAGAAGAGCAAGTGGTAAAAACATGTATTCTTTCTCAGCCCTTTCAAATCAACTTTGCAACTACCAAATCTTAACAATCTCTGTTAGGAATTTAACTAGAAGAATTAGAGACATGAGTGAGGAAAAATATATTCAAGAATTACAACTTGGTCAAAAGGGCAAAAGAACAAGTTGAGGAGCTCTGGAAACTGAATTTGGCACCCAGGAGGCTGATGCTAACCTTCCTGAGAAGAGCTGCAGAGCAGTGCTGGTGGCAGATGTCAGGCTGCAATGGGATGAGTAGTGAGTGATGTGCGGTCAATCAAAGGGAAGAAACGAGTTTAGATATGTCCTTCAAGAAGTTGGTGGCAAATGGAGTTACAGAAAAATGTTTTTGCTTTTTGGTTTTGTTTTGTTTCTGGTGGGAGAACATGTAACTGCTGAAGTCATTTTATGAAAATGGGAAGGGGCATGAATCTCACCACTGAGAGTCTTCATCATGCAGTTGCTTTGATGGCAAATGCACTGTGTGGGAAGGGTTTCCTCATTACAAATGGGATGAAGGAAAGTAAGTGGTGCCAGCCCATTTAATCTGTTACATTTAGTAAATCTGGCTCATTATTTATACACTTACCTTTTATTTGGTTTCTTATTTTTTCATTGAAATTTACTCTTAATTCTTTCAACTTAGATATTTCAGTTAAGAAGAAAGTGATTTTTTTCACACTCCAGAAAGGCTAAAAGATAACTAGAAAGTGTGAAAAGAGAAAGAGAGAGAAAGATATACATATATTTCAAATCATTTAGGATAGATGGAAGGACAGAAGGTAGAAACCTAGGAGAAGAGGTAGGATCAACTATGTCAACAGTCTTTTTCCTATTTTTATAATATTCCTTATTATGGGACATAGATAAACTAACTGTCAAACTTTTGGGGAGCTCAGTAGCTTACTCACACTTCAGATACATTCAAATGTTTGGTTTTTCCTTTTGAGTATGACATCTCACAGGCTGCATGTGGCTTTTTCTCCTCTCTGCGCACCTTCTCTGTCCACCTTCTCAGTGTCCAGCATGAAAGCCTGTGCTTTATACCCCAATCAAAATTCCCAGCAGCTCTAGATTGTTTTGCATATTAATTTATACAAAGGCATTTTTAAGATATGAAAGGCTGAATCCTCCATATAATATGAACCCACTTAAATTAAGGGCCAGGGTCTGGAAGTTGTGTTTCTTTTGCCCAGCACCCACAGTAATAGATAATTATTTTAGTATTGCTATAGTGGAGTTGGCTGGAGAAGAAAGCTGTTGAAACTGACTTCTAAACAGCTAAAGTAACTGGAGGAAATATCATTCAATCAGTTAATAAGTGAATGTTCAGCACCTAGCACTGTACTGGGTCCTATAGAGGTGGATGTTGATCACCATTTTGTTTTGTGTGCAAATGTTCCCACAAAGTCTTATGTGGTCATGGGGGCAGGCTTCTAGAGTTTATGAATGATTCATGGCCCAATGCTGGGATTATGGGTGTGAGTGTTACACCCAAGTGGATGTGGCCTACATACAATATAAGGGACAGAAGGAGTCTTCTTTAGGTGCTCCTCTCGCCTTTGGCTCTTGTTGCTTTTGCTGTCTTCTGCTGCCATGAGCTGTTTCTCTTCTGCCATGCTACCTTGCTTTGGAACCAGCTAATTATGGACTGAAACCTCCACAAACTGTGAGCTAAATAAAGCTTTCCTTCCTTAATTTTGTTTTAGCAATAAGAGAAAGGTAACCAAAGCAATCACTAAAAGAAAAATAAGAAACTAGCTTCTGTTATCAGTATGCTGTACCCTAGAGGTGTGAGGAAGAATCATGCAACTCCAAGAAACAGATCCAATAACCTCGTCTCAGGTCCATAGAGAAACAGCCAGGTGTGAGTTCCACAAACTATATAAGAGGTATTAATATCTGTTTGGACACTGCTGAAAAATTCAAGAGGATAGTGAAGGAGACTTGAATATAGCAAGATTTATCTAATAAATTGTTCTCCCAAGAAAGATGTCAGTAAAGAATGTGATTATTCTGTGGTAGGGACAATTGCACACAAGGAACTGATAAAAATCTAATGTAAGTTTTGAATGGTGGATAGAATTGAAGTGGGAGAATTTATGAAAACTGTACTGTGGTACCTTGGTATTATCATTAATTGGTTTCAGGAGGTATAATGAGTACCAAAACTATGAGCACCAAACAGATTGTTTTGGCTGGAAAAGGTAGCTAGTCATGAGCAATCAACACTGACAAGTTCTAATTTGCACAGTGAGTGCCGAACAAATGAGTAACCAAGGGTCAAAATACTTCAAGTAGCAATTTGATGACTTTTAAAGCAGTCAAATACCAAAGTATGACTGACTGCATGTTGAAAATATAATGAAGAAAACTTCAGAGAAATTGTGAGATAATCCAGCAGAGAGAAGGTATTTCACTGGTGCATGCTATTTCTCTTCCTTTGGTTCTCCTATTGTTTATTAACTTTCTTGCGAAGTTAGTATCAGACAATTTATTTGACTTGTTATGTGACTCCTTTTAATTGTACTGTTAGCTAATGGCTTTTACTAACTTAGCTGTAAGTTCTTTCTGAATTTCAGCATTTGACTGTACTTGGGAATATTTCTGTCTATCTCTTTGTGTCTGTCTCTGTCAGTCTGTCTCTCTGTCTCCACCCCCACCCCCTCACAGTTACTAGGAATTGAGTGCAGAGCTTTCATATTAAGCTACATCCCTAGCCTTTGTGTTTTACTTTTGCCTTTTACTTTTGAAACAGGGTCTAGCTAAGTCACTAGGTAACCCAGGCTGATCTTTCTGACCAGTCTCTCAGAGTGATAGGATAGTGGTAGACATGGACCATCACACCTGGCAAAAATACAATTTTTTTTAACTGCTTGAGCTGAGTTTCACGGAATTCTATCTGCCAACAGTATTTTACTACTGACCACTGTCTACCAGACAGAGGAACCAAGATGAGGTGATAACACTGGATAAGAAGCAAGTAGACAGAGCACCTTTGGTTAAAAGCTGGTAGCTTTAGGCAGAGAACCTTAATATGTCACCTCATCAAGTGGACGGGTCTATAAAGGTATATTTAACACTATAATGTATGTATGAAAAGTTCAGGATCAAATCAGGTGATATGCTTTACTAATATTCTTCTAAACTGAGAGTAAATGCTGAACAAGAAGTTTCATAATTTTCAACAACTTGTTTGTGTGCAATTTTTCTTTTTTTTTTTTTAAAACCAGGCTACTTAAGTTTATACTTTAATCAAAACAGCTAGGTTAGCTAATTCTTGTCCTGCGTGAATCCTATGGGACCTCAAAGCTTGCTCTGCTACCCACAAATCACTTTTCTTATTTTAGGATTAGATTTTTATGCATCAACTGAATATCAAGCATTGTTCTTTTTTGCCTACATGTTAACTTGTCCTGTTTCCAAATATCTTTGTATTATAGTTGTACTTAGTTGCAGACTCACTTTAATGTTTTATTATAGGCTCCCTGCATTATTTAAATAAGTAAATAAAGATGAAAAATCAATTACTCTTATTAGCAATAATGCAATTAAGGCTAAGATGCAGAAAGCATAAAAGTGATCAAAAAAGGCATCCCTTCAATGTGATTTGGATGCATACTGGTAGCAAACTATTTGATTGTATGCTTCATTTTGAAGGAGGAAAAAATATACAATCTGTAAAATATTGGGAAATGCTGAAGATTACATATCCAAAAAGTAGAGTGTCATAATAGGGGAAATAGAAAATTTTTGAAGCTTTATAGATTGACATTTCATATTATTAAAACATTCCATCAATTTTCTAGAGCGCCTAACAGATATTTATAATATTGAAAATCTCTCTTTAGTCTCCAAATTAGTTTTAGGACTGTTTTCTCTAGATCTTTGTGGCATACTAATGGTATTTTGATAGGGATTGCATTAACAGTTTTGGGAATATGGCTATCTTCACAATGTTGGTTCTTCCTATCCAAGAGCAAGGGATATGTTTTCATTTTCTGATATCCTCCTGAATCTCCTTTCTCAGAGTAGTTTTCAATATATAAATCTTTTACATCCTTTGTTAAATTGATTCCTAATTATTTCAGTTTTTTGAATGCTATTGTGGAAGGTGTTATTTCAATAATTTCTCTCTAATTTCTCTCTTTGTTGTTTGTGTGTAAGAATGCTCTTGATATTTGAGTGTTGACTTTGCACCTACCTATGGTTCTGAATATGGTTTTTAAATTTAGTGGTCTTTTGGTGGACATTTTGGGGTCTTCTATGTAGAATATCATGTTATCTGCAAATGATGATAATTTAACTTGTTCCTTTTTTATCCTAATTCCTTTTATTTCTCTCTCTTGTCTAATTGCCCTGGCTAATGTTTCCAGAACTATATTGAATAGGAGTGGTGATAATGGACATCCTTGTCTTATTCTTGATTTTAAAGTGAAAACTTTCAGTTTTTGTCCATGATGTTGGTTCTTAGTTTGTCATAGATGGCGTGGATCAGATTGAGGTAGTGACCATCTCTTCTGATTTTCTGTAGGGTTTTTATCATGAATGAATGTTGGACATTATCAGAAGCTGTTTGTGCATCTATTGAGTTGATCATGTGACTTTTGTCTTTGACTCTGTCAATATGGTAATTACATTTATTGATTTGCATATGTAGAAACATCCCTGCATTCCTGGGATGAATCCCAGTTGATCTTGGTATATAATTGTCTCAGTTACTTTTTTCTGTCATTGCTGAGACAGAATACCTGATACCCAAAATGAAGAAAGGAAAGGTTTATTTCTTACAGTTCTTGGGAGTTTCAGTCCATACTCCACTGGCTCCAAGGCAGCATGGTATGGCAGTGCAGCCATTCCCTGTGGCCGCTGCAAACAGCCAGGCGCGAACCCACATGAGAGACGCAAGACACACTTTCCTCCTGCCCTCACACTGTATGTCAGCTCCACCCCTGGGCGGGTGCAATACCCACATCACCAATCTCAGTGCCAGACAACAAACCAATCACAATTGCCAGAATCAACTCTGTCCATGATTACATGAGGCCTTTGGAGGGAGGGGACACAGGACCATGCCCATAACAATAATCTTGATGATTTGAAGCAATTTGCTAGTATTTTATTGAGAATTTTTGCATCTATGTTCATTAGGGAGATTGACCTGTAGTTCTCCTTTTTGGTTGGGTCTTTCTCTGGTGTGCAAACATTTAGTAAGTCCATTTGTTCACAGGTTCGATTCAGTTCTGTTATTTCTTTGCTGATTTTTTGTCTAGTTGATCTATTTCTTTGTGACAATGGTGTTCTAAGATCTCCCATTGCAATTGTGTTGTTGCATATTTGATTTTTCATGTCTATTAGTATTTGTTTTGCATAGTTGGGTGCTCCCTTTTTTGGTGCACATATAATTATGAATGTTATCTCTTCCTCTTGAATTTTTCCCCTTTTGATCATTTTTGGCTTGAAATTCACATTGTATGCAAACAGAATAGCTACCCTCTCTTTTTTCTGGGTTCCTGTCTCATGGAATATTGTTTTCCATCCTTTGATTTTAAGTCTATGAGTTTCTTTTTGAGTTAGATGTGTTTCTTGTATACAGGATATTGAGTTGAATCATATTTCTTGATCCATTCTGCCAATCTATGTCTTTTAATTGGTGAATTGAGGCCTTTTACACTGATGGTTATTATTGATAAATATGGGCTTATCTTTGTCACATTGTTTTCTTGTTGTTGGTTCTCTGTTTTTGCCCTTTCTTTCATTTCTTGTCCTGCCTGGCGATTTGCTTCTCTTGGTGTTCTGGGAATTGTGGTCATTTTTGTCTCTATCTAGAATATCTTTCTGTACTCTTCTTAGCATTGGTTTGGTGGACATGAATTTCTACATTTATTCATTGTCATGGAAATATCTTATTTCTCCATCAACTTTGAAAGATAGTTTTGCAGAGTACATCAATCTGGGTTGGAAGTTGTTTTCTTTCAGGGTTTGAAACACTTCACTGAAAACTGGTCTTGACTTGAGTGTTTGCGTTGAAAAGTCAGCCATGATTCTAGTGGGCCTTCCTTGATAGGATATCTGTTTTTTTTTTTTTTCTCTAACAGCTTTTAGTATTCTGTTTTTATGCTGAATTTCTGGGGTCTTGATTATTATGTCTCAGTGTAGATTTATTTTGGTTATGGTTGTTTACAGTGCTATGTGTTTCACTTATCTGTGTATCAGATTCTTTTCCCGTGCTTTGGAAATTTTCTGCTATTATTACCTCTGCAAATAGTTTTTTTTAAAATGTCATTTGCATTTACGCCTACATTTTCATTGACACCTATCAGTTGTATCTTGTTTTTCTTTGAATCGCCTTGGAGCTGTTGAATTGTTATTTCATGGTACCTTGTCATTTTTAAGAGTTCTTTCCTTTTGTGAGCACTAGCTGTGATCCTGTCTTCCTGGTCTGAAAGTCTATCTTCAGTTTCATTCAAGTGGTTTTTTTCAGCTTTCAGTGGAACTTTTAATTTCCTCACACATTCAATTTGTTTCCTATATTGTTCATTCAAGGTTTCCATCATTTTCCCATGCTCCTGTACTTTTTCATCTATGTCTTCTCTAGCTATGCTGAGTAACTCCTTTATTAAGCTTGTCATTTCTTTTTTACCTGAGAGATTATTTCTGATCTGATTTCCTCTATGGCCTCATGGATTTGTCACTTTATTATACTTGCTACCTTTTCAGAAATTTCAGATGTACAACTTCCAGTGTCTTCTGTTTCAATGTCTCCTTTACTTGTTCCAGATGGGCTGGGGATTTGAGGTTGCATTTTGCTTTTTCATTTTGTCATTTTCACTTCTTGGTTAATATTTTGATCTTTTCAATTGTACTAGTCTTGACTGTTGTATTTGTCTTAGATTCCTACTGTGTGACTGACATTCACCTAATTGCTGGATCCTATAGTGTAGGGGAGGGACCAGTCACTTGAATTCTTCCTGTGGGGCCAGTTTAGTGAGTTCTATATTCTCTCTAGGCTGACTAGTCTGAGAGTATTGATGTGGACCAATCCTTAGCTCGTATGGTTACTGTGGCTTCAGACTGGTTCAGGCTGCCATACCCACCTGTCCATAATGTGTGCCCCAGCCAGGACCCCCACTGTGTCACTTGGGATCTCACAGGCCCAGTCAGGTTCCTCCGAGCACTCTCACCAGCACACCTGGGGTTCTGTGTAGGGAAGAAGTGCTCACTTGTGCTCTTGCTGGCCTGCCAAGATCTCCCAGGTTGGAGGAGGGTTCACCAAGGCTCCTGCCATCCCATTGAGATTCTCTTCTTGGGGGGAACTCCTCATGCTCTCACTGGCCTGCTGAGGTCCTCTGGGTGGGGAGAGGGTTGGCTGAGACACCTGTCAGCCAGCCGAAGTACTATTGGTGGAAGGGGTTGCTGACACTCCCATTGGCTGCTGAGGACATCCAGCTGCAGGGGAGGGGTGGCCAAGGCTTGCCTTAGCTGGTAAAATCATCTGGATGTGAGGAAGAGGCCAAAGACAACATCTTTGAGAACAAACTGTCATAAGATACTAAATTTTTGATATCTAAATCATGGACTTCCCTACCTCTTAAACTGTAAAAAAATAAATTTCCATTGCTTTAAAATTACCTAATGTAAGGTATTTTGTCATTGAGTTCTGAACAGCCTGAAACAATACATGAAATTCTAGTTCT
This sequence comes from Dasyprocta punctata, assembly GCA_004363535.1. Taxonomy (NCBI): domain Eukaryota; kingdom Metazoa; phylum Chordata; class Mammalia; order Rodentia; family Dasyproctidae; genus Dasyprocta; species Dasyprocta punctata. Next base: position 28,881 of record RJWM01020535.1, on the reverse strand, counting down.
TATTTTTTTTTTTTTTTTTCCGGCTCCGGGGATTGAACTCGCAGGTTCGCGCCTGCCAGACAAGCACTTAAGCTGCTGAGCCAAACTCCCGGCCATGGTTTTTTGAAGCAGGGTCGCACTATACAGCTCAGGCCGGCCTTGCGCTCGCGTTGTAGCCCAGGCCGGCCTCGAACTCACAACGCTCCGCCTACCTCAGCCTCCCGAGTGCTGGGATTAAAGGCATGCGCCACCACGCCCGGCTTAGTTCTTATTTTTTAAATGTACAATATTTTACTGTATGCCATTAGCATAAATTTTATAATTTTTTCACTTTTATAAACAATGTCTCTACAGATATTCCTATACATGTTTCATTATGTACATTATATCTTATACATGTGGGAGATTTCCACTATAGCATGTATTGCTTATATTTATCTGCATTAGCAAATAGACATGTTGCCACAATTTCTGGGTAGGCCAAAGAACTTGAAGGTGGTGCTGACTTTTACTCCTTTCAGCGATACTGGGGCAGTCACATTTTCTGTCTTTGGAAACTGTTACATTTTGTAGAGTTAAAATATTCTTTGCCAACCTGATGGATGTATTATGGGTAACCATTATTTTAATTTGTACTAGGGAAGTAGAGCATTTTCCCCATATTTAGTGGCTATTTAGATTTCTACACACTACAGAGTTATATCTTTGTGCATTTTTCCATTAAGCTTTTGAATTTTTGTTACTTATTCCTAAATATGCTTGCACATATTTGAATATAAATCACTGGACAGTTATTTATGTTGCAATTATCTTTTCCTTACCAGTGATTAATATTAAAAATTATTTATGGCATTTTTAAAATTAAAACATTTTTATTTTTGAATTCAAATCAGTGTGTTAGTATTTTCCATCTTGTACTATACTTTTTGTTTTGTAATGAAATAGTTCATTAATGTCATATGCATATGTCCTAGAGATACTCTCTGTCATAAAGATATGATTTCCATATGACATTTATTCATGTGAAATGTATGACATAGCTAACCAGCTTTATTTTTCCATTCAAATGATCAATTTACATTTCTTTGGGGGTGATCAACATCTTTGGATAGTCAACTTTACCTACACTTAGGTTTTATGTACATTAAATCTTCATTTTTTTAGGTGGTGCTATAGTTATGTTTTATCTTCCTTTTTAGTAAGTATGTTTCTTAGATAAAGTGATATTTTATTGTTCATATTTACCATTATAGCAGTAGTAGTAAGAGTAGTAGTAATATTAGTAGTAGTAGTGATATTATAAAGCTTTACACTCAATTGAAAGGCACAGTGGAGTCATCACTTGTCCAGAGCAAGCTGCTGGACCCATTTTATGCCAAAACAATGATTAATCCATAAGTCAAATTAACAGAGCTATAGAAAATAGTAATGATTGACTAATATGTTACAGTCATAATAGTTACTATACACTTGTATAAATTAACACTGACAAATATTCTGTGGGATAATTTTTTTATTATCTTTGTTTTCCAAAGGAAATAGAAGAGGATTCAGAGAAATCTCAGTAGTTGTGAGTTTTGATCATGATAAAAACCACATCGATGAAAAGAATATGATCAAATGTTTTAACCTTATATTTGGCCCAATGTCTTCATTGTTAGTAAGGGAAATGCTTATTGCAAAGACAATAGGAAGCGGAAGTTGCTACCCAAGTTATTCTCTCTCTTTTTTTTGTAGTGGTTGTGTCTACAACTACTCAAGGATCATTAAGTTGTTTAGTATCTTCCAGTGTTTTGCCTTTACTTGAAAGTAATTGTTTGCATGTTGAAGACACATTGTTAGATTTTTAAAAATGAGAGTAGCAAGACCCAATTAACCATGTCATTGTCAGTAAGAACCAATTTGTGAATAAAATTTTAAAGACATCTCTATCATAAATGGAACACAAATGCATGTAGAGGAAACCATAACAGTTATTTTGGCATTGTTTGAAATACTCTAAAAATATCCAGGGAAGAGAAGAAGTATAAACTAGCTTTTGGTTTCCACTATGTACAAATAAAGAAGCTTAAAGCCACATGATATTATTTAGAGTAGCTCTACCTCTCCATTTTGAGAGTTCTTGAGTTGTTCTAGTTCATTGCTTTTGTATATCATTTATTGACAGTGCTTTGTTGCTCGTTAGCATAAAAACATAGTGAGTCCCCAGCATAGCATAAAGAAGTTACAAGCTAAATGAGATTTTTAAAAATGTTTTGTAATAAAATTACAGCTTTTGATTTTTCTAATTATGTGTAATACAGATCAACCCAAAGATCAGCACAGCAGAATTCTGTAAAGCACAACCTTGAATTTCCCAGTTGACTCTTGGAAAAGAAAAGATAGGAAACACTTCACCTACAGTGAGCATTAAAATGTCTTTGTAAATTAATTTCATGTTGTTTCCACAAATATTCATTGAGGATTTGCTGTAATTATAGCACTGTACTCATCAAGGATGCCAAATTAAAGACTAAATCATCCTCATCCTTGAAGAATTCATAGCCTTTGCTTTTTACATACTACTATCAATCTTTTAGCTATATCCTGAAAGAGTGGATTAGCAGGCAAATTAACTCTTCATAGTAGATTGGCCTGAATTTTCTTTTCAATAATGCTGTCTTTTTAAATGGGATTTTGTAATTCTTCCATTTATGAGATGGAGTTTGGCCTTGTTTCTTGCTAATACAGCATGGCAGAAATAATACCACACCAGTTCCAAATGTAAGCTTTTAGGGAGTTTGCTTATGCTATCTCATGAAAACCTGTCATATCCATGAAAATCAACCTGGGTAATACAAATTTGCCAGCCCTAGCTAACTGGCTCATTGACCACAGAACTATGAGTGAGCCTACTTGAGACCAACCCATATCATTCCAGCCCACTCATAGTTCATAAAAAATAGTATGATTATTTTTTTAAGGCTCAAAATTTAAACCACAAGTTTTGAGAGTGCTTTGTTACATTGCAGTTGCAAAAAGATGGAAATACAGAAAATATTGGTAGGTATGGGTATGGAACGGCATGTCCTTTCAAAGTGCTTAGGAAGGTTAGGCAGCTGGGAACCCATGAGAATATTCATAAGCAGGCATATATGGGGAAAGTACTGAGATAAGAACAGCAGGCTGGTGCAACCTCTGTGGAAGTGTGGAGATCCCTCAAAAAGCTAGGATTGGAGGTCCCATTTGACCCAGCTATTCCCCTTCTGGGTATCTTTCTGAAAGAACTAAAAATATCTCATCACAGTGATATATGTTCATCTATGTTCATCGCTGCCCAATTCATAATTTCTAGACGTGGAAGCAACCTAAATGCCCCTCAACTGAGGAATGGATAAAGAAGTTGTGGTATTTTTACGTAATGGAATACTACTCAGCTATGAAGAACAACAGACTAGACATTTTTGCCCTCAAATGGATGAATGCTGAGGATATGCTTCTTGGTGAACTGAATAAATCACATATAGGTGACTATCGTGTTGTTGCACTGGTGTGATGAACTGAAACAAAACCTATGTATATATAAAAGTTAGTTGGGATAGTTAGAGAAAAAGAAAGAGAGAATGTTTATTATTTGATATTTGGATCCAATTTTGCTTTTTGAATTACATTTTTTTGTTTCTGCTTGAAAAAAATAGGTCTTGAAATCTTTTAAAAAACAACAACAAAAAAAACAAAGACAATTTAGTGTTTTGGTAATGAAATTTTGTTCAGTTATGCATTGAATAATATAAATTTCCCTCTGAATCCTATATAGGTGCATGATTAAATTTTGATAAATTAAAAAAAGAGATAAGAACAGCTGAATAGTATCATATCAAATTTAAGCAACTTTACAAGCTCATCAAAAAGGGATTGCCTTGTGTCTAAATACACTCATTTATGAGTGTCAGTCACATTTTTAGGTTCAAAAACTCAGTATCAAAAGACTACATAATGTGAGCACTGCTAAAAACATTAGAGATTTCACTTTTATTTAAATATTTTGTTTCTAGTAACGGTAGACTGTATTATACTTTTCTTAGCTTCAGATGATTGGTAACGTAATCTGATATATTACTATATACGTTTTAGTTCACGAAGTGGTTCTTGTAAATAAGTCCTATATTCTGAGCTGGAATTTGAACTGCTTGGGCTTTTGTGTACTGTACCACACTTGGTATTAGATTTTAGCTTATACTTTGCAAATGGTTGTCCACCTACCAACTTTATGGTTAAAGATTTTACCAGAGAGGATCATAGAGTTAGAGGAATTATGATTGCTTTGAATTTGAATTTGTTGCATTTTGCACTTTTTTTAGCCCTTATCTGTGGTATTCACTTTGCCACAATTCTGAGAGTTGCCATTCTCCTGAAGATTATGAAAACATTTCTTTATGTTCAGTGGGTCATGGGTCTTGTTGTCTAGTTATCACTGAAATTATAGTGAATTCTGTAATCCCAGGCTTCCTTCATCCATGTAGCATGTGAGCCCATGTTTAAATATAGCACAATGTCAGTCCTCCTAGAAGAAGCCTCCCTTCAGCTATTCTACTCACTAACATTGTTCTTTTCCAACGTATTCACATTAGATTTTCCATCAACTGTCTTTGGAATCATTTTCAAACTTATTATCAAGTAACTACACATCATTTCTTCATTTCATATTACTTTGCATTTTTTTCTCCATGTCTCTTTCCCCTTAAATATTCAACTAAGCTTTTCCATCCAATTTCAAACTAGACATTTACAGCAAAAGCCTTGAGGTTCTCAAGCATCTCCCTGCCTCAACAGTTCATTTTCAAAGTCATAATAAGTTTAATCTTTCTAAATTTCTCTGACTTTCTTAAGCTTCTATGTAAGAACATAGAGTTTGTTCACAGTGAGGAGTAAAACATGAAAACCTCTCTTTGGCAGGCCATAACAAGGAAATGGCACTTTGCACATCTATTTATAGAATAATCATTGACAATTGTTTAAACCGCTAATGGAACAAATCAGAAGAATATGTGTTACTGCTCTAAAATACACTTTTGATTTTGATAGTTTCTGTACAAGAAAGTCATTTTGTGTTATCATTTCTAATATTTTTGTTCAATTTTATCAATAGACAAGAACAATAACTTTCTCTAATTTCTTCCTTTTTTCAAATAAGGATTATTCAGAGTTCAACAGCATTGCAGCCATTAGTAACTGTCTCAATTAGCAGAATTTTGTGTGATTTTATGCTCACACTGGAGAAGAATTATATAAGTTTTATTTTCAGCATGAGGCTGTGATTCTGTTTAAACTTAACATCTTGATTTACAAGGATACCTAACTACCTGTGAAATGCTTTTGAAGAACTCGCCTTGCATGTTAGTAAGATCTTTAGGGAAGTCTTTTTTATGCAGATAAAATATAACCAGTGCTTTGTTCTTAATTTTTTTCTCAATTGATTTTGGTGGAAGAGGTGATGAGAAACACAAAGCTTCCTTTAGTCACCAAAAGTATAAGTGAAGGACAAGAGTTTTATTTGCTTGATCCTCACTGTGCTTTTCCAAGGTGCTGTTTTAGGTTAGTAAAACTGTCTTCAAGCACACATGTTGCTAACACATTTCACTCTTTTTTTTTTAAGAGAAAAAAAGACATTTCTAACAAAGACAAAAAGCAAAAGAGATAAACAAATGAGCAGAGTAAATACACAACAGTAACATTATAGGTTTACAAAACAGGATAGAAATTTGACAATGGTTGCAATATTGCATATCTTTATCTTCAAAATGGTTGTTTACATTAATAGATATAGACATGTAAAATTGATCTAATCATATGTGTATTAATTGTTCATCAATAACGAATACATTCAGCAGTGTGTTCATTTTAGTTATCTTACATATACATATATACAGATTTATATCTTTTCCTTTTCCCTTCCCTCTTTCCTCCTTTTCCTTTCCCAATTACTTTTGCTCTTCAAGCTGTTTTTTACCCTTACCTAGTATTTATTATAGATTTTGGATCATATATATTTTTTCAGTTTCTTACACTGCAGAGACAATACGGTATTTACACATGTGGGTTCCATTTATCTCACTTAGGAGTATGGTCTCAAGTTGTGGCCATTTACTTATAAAAGTCTCAATGCAATCTTTCTTAATACCTGAGCAGTACTCCATTGTATAAAATTACCACATCTTTTTTATCCATTCATTGATTGATGATCACTTGGGTTGTTTCCAAAATCTGGCTATTACAAATTGGGTTGCTATAAACATTGGTGCACAGATATCACTGTGGTATGATGTTTTCAATTCTTCTGGGAAAATGCCCAGAAGTGGGATAACTGGGTTGAATGGGATCTCTAATCCTAGCTTCTTGAGGAATCTCCACACTGATTTCCACAGTGGTTGCACCAGTCTGCACTCTTACCAACAGTGGAGAAGAGTTCCTTTTTCCCCACAGCCCCTCCAGCATTTGTTGGTTGATTTTTTAATCTTGGCCCTTCTTTCTGGGGTGAGATGGAATCTCAGTGTTGTTTTAATTTGCATTTCCCGAATGACCATTGATGTTGAACATTTTTTCATATATTTATTAGCCATTTGTATTTCTTTCTCTGAGAAGTGTGTATTCATCTCAGATGCCCATTTTTGGATTGGGTCCTTGAATTTTAGGGGCCTGATTTCTTTTAATTCTTTATACATTTTACATAGAAGTCCTTTGTTTGATGGACAATTGGCTAAGATATTTTCCCAATTTGTGGGTTTTCTTTTCACTCTGTTGGAGAATTTCTTTGACATGTAAAAACTTTTAAGCAAGATGAGATCCCAGTTGTTGATTCTGGAAAGTGTTTCCTGTGCAATTTGATTTTTGTTCATGAACTCTCTGCCTACTCCTATGTCATCGAGATTTTTACCTACTCTGTCTTCTAGTAAGTTTAGTGTTTCTGTTTTAATATTCAGATCTTTGATCCACTTTGACTTTATTTTAGTGCATGGTGATAGGCATGGATCTAGTTTTAGTTTACAGCATATAGAAAGCCAGTTTCTCCAGCACCATTTGTTAAAGAGGCTATCTTTCTTCCAATGTACATGTTTGGCCCCTTTGTCAAAGATGAGGTGGCTAAGTGTGTTTGTAGTTGTGACTGTATCTTCTAATCTATTCCATTAATCTTCAGGTCTGTTTTGATTCCAGTACCATGCTGATTTTATCACAGTAGTTTTGTAGCATAGTTTCAAGTTGGGGATTGTGATGCCTCCGGCCTTCCTTTTACTGCCCAGAATTGCCTTTGCTATTCTAGGTGTTTTCTGGTTCCAGATGATTTTCAGGAATACTTTCTCTGGTTCTGTGAGGTAGGCAAGTGGTATTTTGATTGGGATTGCATTAAATCTATATAATAATTTTGGGAGAATGACCATTTTCACAATATTTGTTCTTCCTATCCATGAATAGGGAATATCTTTCCATTTTATGAAATCTTCTTCGATCTCCTTCTTTAGAGTAATGTAATTTTCACTGTATAGATCTTTTACTTCCTTTGTTAGATTGATTCCTAAGTATTTCATTCTTTTGGATGCTACAGTGAAGGGTGGGGTTTCCCTTATTTCTTTCTCAGTAACTTTGTTTTTTGTGTACAGGATTCTATTGATTTTTTGAGTGTTCACCTTGTATCCAGCTACATTACTGAATTTGGTTATTACTTCTAGAAATCTTCTAATGGATCTTTGGGGGTCTTCTACGTAGAGTATCGTATCGTCTGCAAATAATGATAATTTCACTTCTTCCTTTCCTATCCTTATTCCTTTTATTTCTTTCTCTTGTCTAATTGCTCTGGCTAATATTTCCAGAACTGTATTGAATAGGAGTGGTGATAATGGACATCCTTGTCTTGTTCCTGATTTTAGGTTGAAAGTTTTCAGTTTTTCTCCATTTTAGTAAGATGTTGGCTGTTGGTTTATGATATATGGCTTTTATCAGGTTGAGGTAGAGACCATCTTATTCTGATTTTCTGTAGGGTTTTTACCATGAATGAGTGTTGGATTTTGTCAAAAGCTTTTTCTGCATCTATTGAGATGATCATGTGATTCTTGTGTTGGTCCTGTTGATATGGTGTATTACACTTATTGATTTGCATATGATGAACCATCCCTCGATTCCTGGAATGAATCCCACTTCATCATGGTGTATAATCTTTCTGATAACTTGCCATATTCTATTTACCAGTATTTTATTGAGGATTTTTGCATCTATGTTCATAAGGGAGATTGGCCTGTAATATTCTTTTTTGTTTGGGTCTTTCTCTGGTTTTGGTATTCGGGTAATACTCGCTTCCAGGAATGAGTTAGGGAGACTTACTTCCCTGTCAATTTCATTGAAGAGTTTGAGGAGTGTTGGCATTAAGTCTTCCCTAAATTTCTTGTAGAGTTCAGCAGTGAATGCATCAGGACCTGGGCTTTTCCTTCTTGGTAAGGTTCTAATTCCATTTTCAATTTCATTAGCTGAAATTGGATTATTCAGCAGTTTTACATCTTTTTGATTCAGCTTTGGTAATTCATAGGTTTCTAGGAATCTGTCCGTTTCTTCTGTGTTATTGAATATATCTGAGTAAAGGTTTTCAAAGTAGGTGTTGATGATCTTCTGTATTTCCACAGGGCCTGTAGTGATTTTACCCTTTTCATTTCTTATTGTGTGAATCTGAGTTTTTTCTTTCCTCTGTTTGGTAAGGTTGGCTAGGCATTTATCAATTTTATTTACTCTTTCAAAGAACCAACTCTTCAATTCCTTAACTCTTTGTACTGTTTACTTAGTTTCAATTACATTAATTTCTGCTCTGACCTTGATAATTTCCTCCCTCCTTTGGGCTTTGGAGTTGACTGGCTCTTCTTTTTGTAGAAATTTGAGGTGAATCATCAAGTTGTTTATGTGTGTTTTTTCCATTTTTCTGATGTGGGAGTTGAGTACTATAACTTTCCCTCTGAGGACTTCTTTCATTGTGTCCCACAGTTTTCTGGAAATCAGTATTTGCATTTTCATTCGATTGTAGATACTGTTTAATTTCTTCTTTAATTTCTTCTGTGACCCATAGATTGTTTAGGAGAGTATTATTTAAATTCCATGTGTTAATGGGGTTTTTGTGGGGTTTTTTGCCATTCATTTTCAATTTTATTGCTCTATGGTCAGATAATATGCATGGAATTATTTCAGTTCCTTTGTATTTACTTAAGCATGTTTTGTGGACCAGTATATGATCTATTTTAGAGAATGACCCATGTGCAGCTGAGAAGAATGTGTATTCTGATGTTGATGGGTGGAATACTCGGTACACATCTCTTAGGTCCATGTGTTCACAAGTTTGATTCAGCTCTGTTATTTCTTTGCTGAATTTTTGTTTGGTTGATCTGTCTCTCTGTGACATTGGGGTGTTAAGGTCCCCCATTATAACTGTATTATTGTTTATTTGGTTTTTAATGTCTATTAAGATTTGTCTTACATAGTTGAGTGCTCCCATATTCGGTGCATATGTATTTATGATTGTAATCTCTTACTCTCAAAGTTTTTCCCCAACAAGTATGTAGTGACCTTCTTTATCTCTTTTGATCATTCTCAATTTGAAGTTCACATTGTCTGCAAATGTAATAGCTACCCCTGCTTTTTTCTGGGTTCCTGTTGCATAGAGTATTATTTTCCAGCCTTTGATTTTTAGTCTGTGAATTTCCTTTTGAGTGAAATGTGTTTCTTGTACACAGCATATTGTTGGGTTTTGTTTCTTAACCCACTCTGCTAGTCTGTTTCTTTTTATTGGTGAGTTGAGACCATTTACGTTGATTGATATAACTGATATGTACTGGCTCATCCCTGTCATGATATCTTTCTGTTGTTGGTTTTCTACATTTTCTGTTTAATTATTTGCCCTGCTTAGTGGTTTCCTTTTGTTGTTGTTCTTAAGGTTGTAGCTGTATGTTTCTAGAGTGTCTTTCAGTACACTTTGCAGTGTTGGTTTGGTGACCATAAATTTCTTGAGTTTTACTTTCTCATGGAAGTATATTTTTTCTCCACCAATTTTTGAAGCTAAGTTTGCAGAGTACATCAATCTGGGTTGAAAGTTGTTTTCTTTCAGGGTTTGAAATACTTCACTCCAAGCTCTCCTTGACTTAAAGGTTTGTGTTGAGAAGTCTGCCCTGATTCTGCTAGGCTTTCCTTCATAGGTGATCTGTTTCTTTTCTCTGATAGCTTTTAGTATTTTGTTCTTGTGCTGTATTTCTGATAGCCTAATTATTATATGTCTGGGTGAAGATTTATTTTGGTTATGGTTAATTGGGGTTCTGTATACCTCACTTACCTGCATATCAGATTCTCTTCCTATGTTTGGAAAATTTCCTGGTATTTTTTCTGTGAATAGTCTTCACAGGTCATTACTATTGACCCCTACCTTTTCATTTATGCCTATTAATCTTATGCTACTTCTCTTGGCATCATCTTGCAGGGCTGTTGAATTGTTTCCTGGTTCCTTGTTATTTTTAAGAGATCTTTTCTTTCATGATCATAAGCTTCCATGCTGTCTTAAAGGTCTGAGATTCTATCTTCCACTTCATTCAAGTGATTTTGCCAACTTTCCATGGAATTTTTCATTTCCTGAATTTCCCCTTGAATCTGCATTCCATTTGTGTCTTATATTGTTCATTCTAAGTTTCCATCTTTTTCTTATGTTCTTCTATTTTTCATCTTGCTTTTCTTTAGATCAACACATTTCTTTCATAATGATCATCATTTCATTTTTTAGCTGAGAGATTATTTTTGATTTGAGTTCCTCTATAGCTTCTTGGAGTTGCTTCTTTACTTTATTTGCTATCATTTCAGAAAGTTCAGTTGTCTGACTCCCAGTGTCTTCCATTTCAGTGTCCCTTGGTTTTGTTCTCAGTGGACTGGGGAATTGAGACTGCCTCTTGCTCTTTTGCTTTTTCATTTTCTTCTGGGACCTTTGTGACTGAACAGACAGCCTCCTGATGGATTGCACTGGAACACTGTGTTGGGTAGAGCTTCAATCCTCCTATATTACCCATGGTTAGCTGGGGCACACCCCCAGATTATGGCCCTGGACCCTTGTGTTCTGTGAGGCTGCTCACGTGTTCCCCTGATGTACCTTGTTGGATTTCTCTGGGTTGCTGGGCTGGACAAAGTTTGTATCCTCCCTCCAGTTAGCAGGGTCACACCCCTTGAGCTTGTTGCTGAGGCCTAGAACCTGGCTGTGTAGCATTCAGAACCTCCGCAACCCAGGTGGCTAGCAGAGATGCAGCCCTGGGGTGTGTCACTGGACCTTCAGCCTGGCTGGGTGGAGTTCAGAATCTCTGGGACCCCGGCAGCTGGACAGAGTGCAACCTGGAGTGTGGCACCACCAGGACCTTGAGTTTGGCTGCAAGAAGTTCAAAGCCTCTGGAGCATGGGGCAAGCCCAGGCAAATCCCAGGAATATAGTGCCGGGGCCTTGCTCCTGGTTGGATGGGGTTTGCAGCCTCTAAACCTGCCCCAATGCCGAGGCAACACCCCTGAACAATGGAGCTCGCACCTTGTGCTGTAATGGACAGAGCTCAATTTCTCTATGGCCCTGCAGCTACACTGGCCACTCCCTGATGAGCAGCCCTGGGGCTCTTGGCTCAGCTGATTTCAGTACCTCTGTGTCCTATGAGGCTGGCCAGGCATTCCCCTGATGGATTGCTCTGAGATGCTGGACTGGGTATAGCTCAATCTTCTGTGCAGCTAGTGAGGGTGCACTCCCAGAGTGTGTTGCTGGACCCTCCGCCTTACTGGGTAAGGGTCAGAATCTCCCAGACCCAGGCAGCTAAGTGGAGCACACTCTGGAGTGTGGCACCAGCAGGACCCAGAATAACTACCTTGAATGAGAAAGTGATTACTTTTTCAAGTGTAAGAGAGAAGCCCTGAACTACACTGTGTGAAAAGCCCTTGTGAAGGAAAAGAAGTATACATGCTTAAAGGTCAATCCTGCTCCATCAGAATTAAACTATATCTCTTACACACATTAGGCTCATTGTATAAGCTTTATTTGAAATAGGAGTCCAATGAAAATGTATTCAACATTTGAGCATATTTCTATCGTTAAAATCAATGTTTAATGACAGGTCTTCATTTTACCTTTTTTGTATGTCTCTTATCCTCATTCTCTTGATTATCATTTTAATCAATCAATCAATCAAGACTCTGTGGTCACCTCTTACATGGTTTAATTTGTCATAGGAATAAATGATGAATGCATTTATAATTCAAAACTTTTTCAAGGCTCTTCTTACTATCCCACAATCTTTTTTCTCTACCTTTTACACTTCAAGTTCTGCTTTGTCCTCTACTCTATTACTCCAGTACTCTGCTTTGATTCTAAAATTATTTCTTTCCTCCTTTCTCCCTTCTTTCATTTTCTGTTCCTTAATCTTATCTAAACTAGAGTCACAATGAGTGAGACAGAACAAGGGTCAACAATGGAGAAAATTCCAGGTCTTCAGTACAGCCACAGCTATTTTGTCCTTGTTTTCTGTGTTCTAATTTTTTAATATTTACTAAATCTTAATTATTTATATTACAAATATGTACTGTGTGTATGAAATTCTTCACAGCATTGTGAAGAACAGCTCTAGCCTCAGACAACCTGTGAGACTGCAAATATACCCTTTGATACTCTCGTATGCTGCTCTTGAATTTTGCTTTAGTTGCCCTTTCCCTCCAGGTATGGCTGCTTATCTTTGGAAAACAATAAATTTTCAGTGAATATGAAATAAGAATCAATATTTTTAAAAATAAAGTGCCATATACTACATATTTTAAGCTTTGCAGTCCATATATAGTCTCTTTTAAAATGAAGCAGCTCTATATTTGCAGGACAAAAGCAGCCATAAGCAATAGATAAATGAATGGGCAAGACTATGATCTAATAAAGCTAAATTCAGGTACAGTGAAATTCAAAGTTTATGTGGTTTACATGGGCCACAAAATTTATCTTCTTTGGGTCCCTCTCCTCTTTACAGGTATTTTTTTTTTAATTCTTAGCTACCAGACTGAGAGAAAAAATAAATAAATAAAAAAGAAACAGTGGGCCAGATTTAGCTTGAGGGCTATAGTTTGTAGACCACCAAACACAAATTATAAGGTCTGACATACTAAGGATTTTGTATGAGTGGCATGGAGTTTACTTCTATTTTGGTATATGTCAAGCATTTATGTGGCTCTCTTTAAATATGGTACATTTTATGTGTCCATTATAGCGTCTAATTATCCCAAATAATAAGTAGGAGAGAGAAGTTTTTGTCTTCAAAGAACTGAACACAAATCAGCTTTGTAGAACAATATGACCAATGCATGTTACCTCCTAAATTTCCATTTATGAAACACCTACCCTGGGTGGTTTGCTCCTGTGGCGTGTTTTCGATCTGCAATCATCTCTATCTGGGAACAAGCTTGGAATGGACTGCTGCACAAATGATGTCACTCTTTTCCATGCATGATTCCTGAAAAAGGGTTAACAGCAGGATTAGAAAAAAAATGTTGTGTTGGTGGAGGAGGAGATTTTCCCATTCCCTGCAGAGGTTATCTATAACCAGAACCAATAAGAACAATGATTCAAATTTAAAATGAAACTATGGCACCAGTGACTTCTAGGATCATTTATGCAATACTCGCAATCTTCTTCCCTTTAATAAAAACTGTCTTCCAAGGAGAATGAAATTTCTAGAGCATACCCTTTACAGCACTCCCTGGGAACACTCTGCTTTTACCTTTGCCTTTGATAGCTCTGAAAGTGCCAAGTGCCCTAACAAAAGGCAAAAAGAAGTTGGTTGTTTTCCCATGAGCTTTTCACCAATTTTGTTCCTTTCAGAGCTACCATGTCATACCCTGCAACAAAATGACTGCATCATTTGAACAGTAGAAAACTGAATAGGAAAATTGAACTCTGAAGCAAAAGAACAAAGCACAGAATCAAAGGTTCTTGCTTGTAAGTGAGTTCTGTTCAATTTTGCTTTCCCAGTTTTCTTCTCTTTGTTGTTGGACTATACTCCCATATCCCTCCCAAGATATTCATAGTAACAAGACATCCATACTAAGAAGTGTAGTTTGAAGGGAATTTGAAATCTGAGGAAAAACAAAACAGCATACAACTTTAACAACTGGTGGATTTTCATAGAAATTAGACATACCTTTTCTTTGTTATTGCAATGACTTTAAAATACTCCGTGGCAAGGGCATTGTATTAGTACAACCAGTTCCTAACTTATAAATGGATTGTGGGCCAAAAATTTGTTTGTAAATCAGTTATTTGTGACTTGGAAAGCATTTACCATAGGAACAGTGCTGGAGGTAGTGATTAGAGACCAGCACTTGGTCACGATGGTTTGTGTAACCAAGTGTCATACATTTGAAGCAGTAAAATAAAACTACTAGAGTGTCTCAGGCTGAAGTATGCAGGAACATTTCAAAGAATAATACTTCATGCCATGGAATAAACATGGTGTATCATCCTGGTATGTTAATTTTGTTACAGGATTTGGAGAAATATTCTTTCTGGATTGAAGTAAGTTTTTATAATTATTGAGTAAAATTTATTCTTAAATCTTTTAAAGATAAAGCATGAGGCTTCAAAATATTCTTGTGTTTTGAGTTGGAAATTGTGGGTTTCTTGATTTCTGATCTGTTCATTTAGGCAAACTAGATGGAGATGTATGAGAAGCAAAGGAGGGCAGCATTAAAGATCCATATTTATCTGTAGCTCCTTTCTAAAAGTATTACCATATTCAGTACTGTGTTGTAACTCTGTGTGGTTCCAGTCAGGTTAAGACAATGAATGAAACTAAGAAATCAATTATTATTGTGGTCTTTGAGAGGGAAAGAACAAACCCAAAGGTATTTAAAGGTCAGAGGAGACCAAGGAGACAAGACAATTACATGCAATGTAGGAACCTCGAAGAGGAAGAAAGACATTTATGGAAAAATAGTAACATTTTAACAAAAGCTGCAGTTATTTACAGTAGTGTAAAAATGGAAGGATAGGGAAGAAGAGGGAGTTCAGAAGACCTTGAGAGAAACTAAACTATGAAAAAACGGTATATGCATATTCATCTCAAATCCTTCTTCTCTAGCATTTTTTATTACTTAACAAGATAAGAAGATGTCTGACTCTTCAAGACACAGAGATAGTAGAGTAAGTAGTGGAGGATTATTATGCAGAAGGATTTCTGTGGATGTTTTCACATCACACTGCATAGTTCACAGAGGCAGATAGGCTTAGCTTCCAGACTCTACCATTCCTGTGAGAGGTTCAGGGTAGGACAGATCTTTATTGCTAGATGTTTTCATTGAGTATTTATTTATTTATGATACCTGGGATCGAACTCGTAACCTTGCGCCTGCCAGGCAGGTGCTTAAGCCACTGAGCTAAATCCCTGGTCCTATTTTTTGAGATAGGGTCTCATTAAGCAGTTCAGGCTGACCTTGAACTCACTTTGTAACCCAGGCTGGTCTCAGACTCGCAATGACCCTCATGCCTCATCTTTCCAAGTGCTGAGATTACAGACACACACCACCATGCCTGGCTTTCATTAAATTTTTAAGTTTAGGGTTGTGTCAAGGAAGTCAACCTGAAATCTCTGTCCTACACCCAGTGAATTGACTGACCAGCAGCATTTTCTGCTCACTAGAGTCAATGTAAGATTCAGGATCATGATGTACAATTTCCCAAGCCTTTAAGAAGATTCACATTATCCATAAATGGAAGAGAACAATTATTTTAATATGAGAGATAACTCGTGTTAATTTAATTACTGCTATTGGATCTCTTTCTGCTTCGCTTGGGAGTGAGCTGGTCATGTAAAAGGGGAAGACAGATGGGGAGATGCTATACAGGGAGAAAAAAGGCCAAAAGAGAAGCCTTTAAAAACAAACAGAGATTAATTGACTGCAGTCTTTCTGAGGTCCAGTCATGCTCTCCTATGGATGAACAAATAGAAGTCAGAATACTGGTACCATAAAACTACATCATACACACATGTGCACACACACATCACTTCATGGGATTTTTCTCACTAGTACTGTTTTTGTTTTCACTTCAGAGAGTAGAGTCTAGGGAATGCTGTTGAGGACAGGATACAAATGGGACAAGTTGTAAAAGACAGAGTGATGCTCCAAGTATGTGAAAGGAAGTAGAAAGAGGCATCTGCACGATCCAGAAGCTTTCTGTAGTCCACAGATATGTGTGAAACTGGCTTTTGTTGTGTCCAACCACTTGAGAATAAATAAAAAATACTCCAAGAGGTATTTGTGGTGCTCTAAAGTAAGCATGAGAATAAAAGAAACATTTCTCAATCTTTGGCATTCCATTGCTGGTACTGAAGGCTACACAGCATATAGTGAGAAGGACTGTGAGTCATCAAGAGAAAGGTCTTCCTCTGCATACTGTAGTAAGTCTGCCCCATCCCAGGACACACTGAACTAGTTATTTAAAGGATAAAATATTTGTAAACAAGATTCACTCAAGTCAGGGTATAGTTATGAATTGTTGGAAAACCTTTTTTAAAAATACCACTCAACTTTTTATTTTAAAGTAACTTTAGACTTGAAAAAAGTTGCACAACAGCACAGAAAATATCCTATACCTTTCACATGACATTCCTAATTTAAGACTCTAGTACCATAGCAGTAAGTTATAACATTAATCACAACCACAGAACAATGATTGCAACCAGAAAATTAACATTGGCATAATAATATAACTAACCTTATATATTGTTTTCAGGTTTTGTAGTGTTTCCACTTATGACATTTTCTTGTTTGAGAATCCAATCTAGGACCTCATGTTACATTTAATTGGCATACCTCCTTGGTCTACTCCAACCTGTGACAATTACTGTCTTTCATTGTCTTTCATGGGTTTGACATTTTTTAGGAATAATGGTGAGCATTTCTGTAGGCTGTCACTCTTAGAAAGGGTACAGTTTGTTCAAAAATACTATCAAAATGATGTACCATTTTCAGTGAATCATGTTTGGGAATATTTTCTTTCTTTCTGTCTTCTCTGTCTCTCTCTCTTTCTTTCTTTCTTTCTTTGTTTCTTTTTCTTTCTTTCTCTCACCAGTGCTAACACATGATTATTTTCTCACTCTACAGGTTACAATGCAATATGATAATTATTTGTTGGAATAAGTTTTTTATTTGTGCTTTTAACCTCACACATTCTGATTTTTTAAAGAGCAAAATTATGTAAGGGAAAAATGAAAAACTTCATTTTGCCTGTCTCAAGGTGATAAATTTTAGTGTTGCAGATGAAGGGACATTTTAGAAATGCTGAAGAGATGCTGAAAGACTTTGAGATTGTTTTTCTACTGTGATAACATAAAATTCCAGAGTGTCTTGTCTCAAACAGCAAGTTCAAAGGTCCTTCAATGACTGCTACATGATTTTGAACACCAGAAAAAACAATATATTCAAGTAGGAACGTGAAGCAGCTAGTGTGGAACCCAGAGGCTTTAGATACTCAGAATTTATCTAAGATGTGTAGGACAGCTTCTTTGCTTCTATCTGAATCCTTCCTGGTATTTCCTGCTTACTAGAGAAAAGGGAAAGAACATAAAATTCTCAAGTTTCCATGTAGAGGAGGAATTTCTGTACTATTTCAGAATCACTTCTGAGAAAAGCCAAAAACAAACAGTTGTAAAATTTCTTAAACGTTGATCCTCTCCCCTGGGTAAGTTGTTCTTTAAGGCTGCAAATTATACCCTGTTTCCCAGAACTCCCATGGTTCATTTGTACTTAAACTATTACCACATTCAGCACTGTGTTATAACTCTGTGTGTCTAATCATCTCGATCCTTCCTGCCCAAGAAGAATTTGCTTTATTTGATACTATTAAT
The DNA here is from genome assembly GCA_004363535.1 of Dasyprocta punctata. Lineage (NCBI taxonomy): Eukaryota > Metazoa > Chordata > Mammalia > Rodentia > Dasyproctidae > Dasyprocta > Dasyprocta punctata. Next base: position 11,003 of record RJWM01020535.1, on the reverse strand, counting down.
GAAGTATTTTATACTTGAAAATAATATTGTGAATTTTTAAGGATCCTTTTAGTGGCATATTGTAAGGTATTTGTGGATTTCATGACACAATGTATCAGATTTACTATAAAATCATCCTAAATGGAGGTAAACAGAAAGGATACATTATGTAGAAATTATAGGAGAATATCTTCAAAATCTTAAATTAAAGAGAAATTTAAAATTGCATATATTTAGGGTGTCCACTGTGATGATTCAGTATAGCTATATGTATTGAAATGATTAGTTTATTGAAGAAAATTAATATATTCACCATCTCAGTTTTCTTTTTTTGTAGTAAAAATGCTTAAAATTTACTCTTAGCAAATGTCCAGTATATAATACAGCATTTTAAACTATAATACTCATGCAGTAGTACACTGTATCTCTAGGCTTCATCATCTATGTAACTCTAATTTTGTGGCCTTTGTCTTCCATTTCATTTCACCTCATTCCTCAAATGACTGTTCTATTCTCTGTTTATATATATCACAGTTTTTGTTGTTTTCAAGATTCTACATATAAATGTGAGATCATGTAGTGTGTGTGTGTGTGTGTGTGTGCGCGCGCACGTAGCTTATTTCAATGAGTATAATGTAATTTGGATCCATCCATGTTACAAATAGCAGGATCTGTTTGTTAAAGACCGAATAGTATTCCATTTCTCTCTCTCTCTCTCTCTTTCTCTGTCTCTCTTTCTATATTCATGCATTCCTATTTTGACTCTTGTGAGTAATGCTACAAAGGACACAGGATTCCTATGTGATATGGTAGTTCTATTTTTAATTGCTTTAGGAACTTCCAAATGTTTTCCACAATGGCTGCACTAATCTGCAGTGCCACCAACAGCATACAAGGGCTCTCTTCTTCAAATCTTCACAAAAACTTAGTACCCCCTGTCTTCTTGATAACAATCCTTCTTACAGGTATTGAAGTGATATTTCATTGTTATTTTAATTTTTATTTCCTTAATCATTAGTGCTATTTTTCACATTTTCATATATTCTTTGACCATTTTACATCTTCTTTTAATAAATGTCTATGCAAATTCTTTGATTGGATTATATATTATTTTCTTTTTGCTATCAAATTTTTGAGTTCCTTCTATATTTGTGATATTAACCTCTTATCTCATTAATGGTTGGTAAATATTTTGTACCAATCCGAAGAAAATGAACAATCTCATTTATGATGGTATCAAAAATAATAAAATATTTAGAAACAATTTAACTAGGAAATGAAATATATGTATACTGAAAGCTAAAACATTCATACAAAAAGTTAAAAGGTGCGCGCATGCACACACACACACACACACACACACACACAGGAAAGATATCTTGTGTTCATAGACTGAAAGAATTTGTATTTTTAAAATGTCCTTACTGCTCAAAGCTATATAAATTTGACACAAACCCTATCAAAATTCCAATGGCATTTTCACAGGAATCAAAAAGAAATAATTGTTGAATTTGTACTAAACTACAAATGGAGCCAGGAAATAAACTGCAAACACATTCAATCAACTAATTTTCAGCTTTTTGATGAGTCTACCAAGAAGACACAGAGTAAGGACAATAATTTTGTTTTTCTGTTTCATATAGTAGACACACGCAAGTAGCACTGGCCTGTTATTTTGTAGAAAGTTATTTAATTTTGGTTTGTTTAATAGTTCCTTTAGGATCCAACTCTGGTTTTACAATTTCACAAGAATATCATGAGAAGATATTCTTTCTCAGTGTACTATATCAAAAGGTATATAATGCTGATGTGTCTCATTACATGTTAATGTGAACTTTGTTTACTTGGTGTCATTTGCCAGGCAATATTACCCTTTGATAGGCATATTTAAAGAGATACTTTGAACCTATTTAAATATCTCCTTCTCTTCATATCTCTGCCAATTAATTTAGCATTCATTTCCAATTCTTGCTTACAAAAATTATTATTGCATTGTTTGCCAAATAGTGGGTGTGTTTTCTATTTTTTCTTCTACATTATTTGGAATTTTATTATAAGAAAAAGCTGACCCTCTTTCTTGTTTACTTATTAAAATATTTATTTCAGTATAGACTCATAAATTCATATTTTATTCTCTGTATTATAGTCCAAATCAATTTTTCATATTTTTGATGAAATTATTTCAGATTTGTCTTATGAAAGATATAAGATGGCTAATGTTATCTATAATTTTCTAAGCAGTTTATGACTTGCTTAGTAACTTAAAAAATTCCAATGCTTAAGCGTATCCATATTAATTTAGTTAAAGTCATGTTGTGTGTGGTTCAGATACAATTATGTTTTTCAGAATTCTCCAATGAATTCTGATATATAGCCCAGTTTGAAAGAGACTCTAATTTTTTGTAAATTTATTACACATCCTAATATAGTCTGCATATAACTTCATATATAACATGATACGAACATGTGTGTGACAGGAAATATGATCAAATAATAGCAATGATTGCTAAGTAAGAAACATCAGGGCAGAATGTGAAACACATAATTTGAGTTTATGCCTGAGTCTGAATGAGGTAGGATTAGGCTTACACATGTATAACAAAAACACAGATCAGCAGAGACCTAAATGATATTGTAGTTCATTTTTTTTTCCAAAATAAATCTTGCAGATTAGCAGTCCAAGTGTAGTATGGCAAACATGCTCATGAAATCCTCTTGAAGACAGGTTCTGCTCAGCTCATTGTGGTATCATCTCTTTGTGATATTCATCTTCCTTGTACAAGAGGACAGCTGAGCTTCAGCCCTGTGTTCATATCTACAAAGAAGACAAAATACTGAAATCAATTTTTTATATTAAACTCACATTTTAAAAAATGAAATATATAGGGAAGTGTATAAAACATATATGAACGACTTTGCAGATGTTTTTTAAATAAACATGCAGGCCAAGAAATGGAACTCAGTGGTGTTTCAGAAATGCTTTGGTAGATTGTTTTCCAATAACAATTTACCCCTGCCCCTTGAGGTTATCTGCTGCCATAACTTTTCATAGTAAATATTTCCTTTTTTTAAAAAAATGTGTGTCTAAACATCAGACTTTAATTTTCTCTATTTCTGAATTTTATATAAATATGAGCATATAATATGCATTTTATGATTTACTTTTCCTCCTGTTTTTGAGTCATTTAAAAATTGTTCCAGTCATTTGAATTTCTTGCAGATCTCTGTAATTTTTTCATTTTAAATGTTGATTAGTATGATGTTTTATGAAATAGTACAATATGTTCATTCTACTGTTGGGCAGATCAGTTTTTTTTCCAGTTTTCTGCAACTACAGAAAAGCTTATTCTGAAGATGTGAACACACCTTCTAGCTCACATGTTCACTCATGGTGGTGGCGGTATATGTAGGACAGGGTGCTTCTGTAGTGTAGCGAAGTCTCTTCCACTTACTACATCACAGCACAACGGCCTCAGCCCCACCAGCAGTGTACCTGGGTTTCTGATGCTTCATGTCTTGGCAACACTCAATCTTTTCTCACTTTCAAACCCTGACAACTCTGATAGGTGTGTGACATTATCTCATTTGGGTTTGTTTTCATTTTCCAAGTATGTACTTGATATTAGGCTACTTTGAAAATGTTTGTTGGCTCTGTGTATATTTACTTTCATGAAGTATCTGTTCTAGTCTTTTTGTCATTTAAAAGTACTGGTTTTACTGTCTTTTTAGTGATAGATTTGTTGTTTTCCGTACCTTTTGAATATAGTAGTAGTTCTTTGTTGGTTATTTTGCTGCAAATATTTTTCTTCCTTCATTTTATGACTTTTTCCTGCTATTTTTATATCAATTTATGAACAGATTTTTAACTGCAATGAAGTCATATTGAACAATATCTTACTTTGTGAAAGGTGTGTTTATGACTTGTTTAAGAAATCTACCTTCATCAAAAGAGCATGAAAATATCTTTTAATACATGAAGATATTTTAAAAATTTTTTTCCAAAAGTGAGGGTTTTTTTTAATTTGGAACTCTACTGCATCTCTCACTGATTTTGTGTTTGTTGTAAGGATTTAATTGAAATTTTTAAAAAAACTTACAGATAGACAATTGTCTTAAAACCATTTTTTTTTTTTTGATACCAGGAATTGAACTCACAACCATATGCTTGCCAGGCAGGCACTGTGCCACTGAGCCATATTTAGTATAATGATCAGTGGCTGCCAGGTGTGAGGGGTTAAAAAGAAGGAACAATTTACAGTGGGGCATATGATGTTTTTAGGGCAGTAAAACCATTCTGTATGTTAATGAGTATATGTCTTTATATATTTATCCAAAACTGAGGAGTGTACAACACAAACAGTAAATCCTAATGTAAGCATAGATTTTTGTTTATAATTTTGTATTAACATTGTCTTCAATTGTAAAGGATATTAGACTTGCTAGATATAAGTAATAGATAAAATAGGGTGAGATGGGGGGATATAGAGAACTAATGCACTTTCTGCTTAATCTCTTTTTGTAAATCCAAAACTGCTACGAAATTGTGCATTAATATTTTAAAATTGTGTCTTTTCCCCATTACTCTAAAGAACTTGTATGGGAGTACTTCTGGTTATTTATACTGTTTATTAATATTTTTATGTATATCTTATCAATCATTTTCTTGGTTATTGCAACATCTCAATGTACATTGCAGTTTGGTAGTTCAAGTTTTTCCATCTTTATTTTGAAAAGTCTTAGTTTCAATCTTTTATATTTTCATACATAGTTTTGAAAACAACTTGCAAATATTTTCTCTGTCTCTGTCTCTGTCTCTGTCTCTGACTCTCTTTCTTTCTCTCCCTCTCTCATTCCCTGTCTCTCTCACACGCACACAGACACCAATCCCTGGACCCACCTGTAGGTGGTATTTGGAGTGAAATTGTGTTGAATTTATAAATTGATATTGGGAGAATTTGTACCTTTATAATATTGAGTTTTTCTATCACTGAACAAAGTATTTCTATTTCCTTTTAATTCTAGTTTAATATTTTTCGATAATATTTTATAATTTCCCTTTAGAAGTCATACATATCTTTTGTTTGTTTAATTCCAACCAGTCTACATTTGGTGATATGTTTACAAGTGACATCTTTTAAAAGTTTTATTCTTTGCTTGATTCTGTTTTAAGAAAATAGTTTGTTTCATATATATTGATTTTTTTATTCTAGGATTTTTCTCAATTCTATTATCAAATTTAATAGTTTACCTAGGAAGTCATTTGAATTTTATGATTACATCATCATATCATCAAATAATTCTTGCCAATTTTGTTTCTTCCTTTTCAATCTAATTCCTTTTTTTTTTACTTCATTGCCTTTTAGTGGCGATAATTTGTTTTCTTTTCTCATTTCTGATCAAGACTCAAGTTTTTCATCATAAATATATTTATTCCAGGACTTTAGTTTTATTGCTAATACAATTTGCTGGATTAAAGAAATTTTCTTTTATTTCTTAATTTACTAAGAACTGTCTTTTATAACATCACTGAATTTTATCAAATTATTTTACTGAATCTCTCTCAGTAAGAAAAAAAGGAGTTAAAAACTGTAGTCACTAGTCGCTGTGCCTAGCTGTGAAATAGCATGTCAAAGGAAAGATAGACAGGCGATAACAAGTCATTTCTGGAAACCCTCGGCTATACAACTAACTAATTTTCTAAGCAACAAAACTTATGTCCGGGATACCTTGGGTCCCAAATCCTCAAATCCTAAGGCCAAGGCTCCATGAAGCCTTGGCCTTGAATTTAGAGCCTTATGTGAGAGATAGCACTTGCCAGAGTTGCACAGTTCCTTTAATCCTGGGCGTATGATGTTTCGTGGACAGTGGGCAGCTAGTCCACTCCTGCTTCTTCATCTTTGATTTTCATCTGTCTAGTCTTGTAACTAAATTTGAGTTTCATATCTCGGGCTTATTTTTTTCTGAGTTACTCAGAAAAAAAGATATGATTTCAATAAATGGATAATGGACGTGAGTTTTTAGAAAGATAGTCGCCGTTTAAATTTTAATAAATATGATTGCACTGCATCTCTTAAAAGCTAAGTGCTCATCTTCATTTGGCACATTTTTCCTGCATTTAGTATAGATGAATCAGTGGTATTCAAAAAGAACCCTGAACTTCGTATCAGGAGATTGCACAGCCTGTGCCACCAACATGACCAGCCTCCAAAGGCTCAGATTCTTTCCACTTGTTCCTTATCACAGGTTTTGGGTTGCAGCAATTGCTTGCTGCGTGAGTATCTATATTAACAACACTGAAATAGAAATTGTTAGGTATTTCAAGAACTTAAGAAGTAGCAATCTAGCTGATGTCCCTGAATCAAAGTAACTTTTTGCAGAATTTTTCTTTCCACTTCACTTATAATCCTATGTCATAGCCTTAATGATTTAAAAAGAACAACTGTAACATATTTGTGCACTCGGAGGTCTTGGTATTTCAAGTTTAAAAGGATTGTTTTCCTTGCCAAATTTTCTGGTTTCTTCATATAGACACCTATGATAACTTTTCCTGTAGATATTTGTGAGCTCATTGGCAGATACGAACAACTCTTTCCTTCTCAAAGGTTTGAGTTTTATGAAAACTAATAAGCAGATACTATATCCATGTGTTGATTTTCTGTTAATCGCTGAGGAATCTCTCTCTCTCTCTCTCTCTCTCTCTCTCTCTCTCTCTCTCTCTCTCTCTATCTATCTTTATCTCTATCCCTATCCCTATCTCTATCTCTATGGAAAAATCCTTTGTAAACAGAGACAGTGTGAGATAATATTCTTTCACAAAGAGACACATATTCATGTAGTCAACAATTCAGTGTATATCCGTGCATACAAACACCAGCAATGGGAAGATTCTTTGTAGTATGCATCTTAGCAATAAAGACCTTTTATTGTCAGTTCATTAACCAGTTCTCTTGGAATATTGATGAAGATTACAATAGGAGATGAATTTGCATAGTGTACATTATCTTCAAAACATCTGTAGAACTCAAGTATTTTTTTCAATATCTCTTCATTAATTTTTTTTCTTATATATGACCTTTTCCCCCCAGAAGCACAATTTAAAAGTTTTGTTAATTATATATTTTGATTTTATAGCTAAGTGAATTTAAAAGATATAATTTTTGCATTTAGTTCTTTTCATTAAAATAAAGAACAAAGAAATAAATGAAATAGAAGACTGAATCAGTTTCTTTTCTTTTCTGTTTTTTGGTACTGGGGATCAAACTCAACCTCACACCTGCCAGGCAGGCACTTAAGCCACTGAGCTAAATCTGCAGCTCTCAATTTCTTTTCAAAACTATTCTCCAATTTAAAGTCTTTGCAGTTTTAATTTTTTCAGTGGATTGAATTGAATTAGGAATGGTAGATGGCAAAAATTTTCATTTATTCTTTCATTCACTAATATTGTTTTCTATGTACCTGTTGTAGTCTTGGATTTTGAGTGTACAACCATCAGAAAATAAATTAATTAATTAAAGAAACAACATAATCTCTGCTGTTAACTGAATTTACAGACTTTATTTAGTTAGGCTTGCACATAAATTATTTGTGTCCTTGAGATTCTGTACAAAAATAAGAGTTGAACTGGTTAGATTTATAAAAGGAAAGAATTGTATTTGAAATGTATTTTCTACAACCTTGAAGGACGAAGATGAATTGCTATGATAGAATAGTATAGGACAAAAATAATTAAGCTGCAGTTCTAGGATGAAATTCTTAACCCTTTGAGACCAAAAAGGCATCGAAAGGATTCTTACTTTGGGTCTGACCAAATTTTATAAGGATGGGATATTTCTTTGGAAAGCATTGTTCTTTGAGTATTTTCTAAATTAATGATAACAATAGAACAGTGGGGGTAAAAAGGAAAAAAATAGATAGTATACAGAAAATACAAAGAGTAGATGAGAGGGAAAGACCAGTGGGAAGGAGAGGAAAGAAAACAAAAGGGAGGAGTTTTGGAGGTAAAGAGGATTTAGAAATGATCAGTGGTTTTCTAAGACACAGGGAGGGAAAATAGTTAAAGATATTTTTCCAAGGGCCGGAAGTTTGGCTCAGTGGCTTTAAGCGCCTGTTTGTCAGGCGCGAGGTTGTGAGTTTCATCCCTGGTGCTGCAAAAAAAAAAAAAAAAAAAGATATTTTTTCCTAAGAAAAGAATCATGGGCCGGACATGGTAGCACATGCCTGTAATCTGAAAACTTGGAAGGCAGGATGATCACCGTGAGTTTGAGGTCAACATGGGCTGCAAAGTGAATTCAAGGCCAGCCTGAACTGAATAGTGAAACCTTGTCTCAAAAGGACCAAAAGAAAAAACAAACAAATTTTTGCATTCACAATTATATAACAAAAAAATTTTTGCATGATACAATTATATAACAAAAAAACGGTGCTACAGCAAAAAATGGTGCTATTCACCCTCCCACCTTTCCATGCTTCTCCACATTCTCTCTTGTGTGAAGCATTTCCCATGAGCACTAAAGTTCCACCCCCTGGAGTACTTGATTGTCTTTATTCAAAGCACCATAGTAGGGAATTTTACCTACTGGTTAATAAGTTCAAGAAATTCTAGTTTTGCAAGTCTTTGGTGATGAAAGTATTTTTTAAGTTAATCTGAGTAGATCTTATTCATTAAAATAAAAACTGCCCTTTGAAATATGGCTTAATTAAAATCATTTGCTTCTTTGCCTAAATAGCTTGTTTGAGTTTTTTCCTATGGGAGAGATGCAACAAAAATATCAAAGCAAAACAACAAGAAAATTTTAATGGCTATCTTTTATTTTGGTTGTAGAATTCATACACAAAATTCAAGCACTGAATATAGTCTATCATATATTTTTATTTACAAACCTGTTATATAGGCCTTATGTGAGGTCACAGGTCTACTTACTTTTTTTGTTTCAAAGTAATTTTTGAAAAAAAGAATGCTGTTCTGTAGGATCTAGAAATTCAACTATGCAACTTGCATCCAGGTCTATGGTATGCTGTGTAATAACAGACAGTAACTGTATCTCTCTAATTACCTTTTAGGATTATCAGGATGAGACAAAATATATGAAGGGATGATACATGGGTTGCATGAAATAAAGACCAGGTTTTATTATGGGGCTTTCCCTTGTAGCTTCTTTTACATGACCTTCTAATTGCATCTTTTCTGCCTTAGTTGTTATTGTTGAGGCCTTGGGGTTATATTGGTATGCATGATACAATTATATAAAATAAGAGAAATATAGTTTGGAGGCTGTCTAAATTGCAAAGGGCATATACTTTAAAACCTGGAAACTTTGATGTTCACTTTGGCTTTTCCAAAAAATTTTGTCCTGTCCCTCATGTTCAGTTGAGCACAGCAGCTTGTGAATGTTTTATACCTAAGTAACACACCCCTATCATTTCAGTGGTTCACAGTGATGGTTTGAGATATAAGTGTTAGTAATTCTTCTTTGTTTTAGAAAAGGTTGAAATATTTTTTAAATTTACTTTAAAGAGAATAAAACCAAACAAAATAAACAGAATATAATCAATCAAAACAAAGCAGTGAAAGTGATATAGGATTTTGAAACAGGATAATAGGAAATCAATGATGGCTACCATAATACCTCTTGTTATCTTCAAAATTGCTGCCCATACCATCCGGCACAATAAAATCAAACAAAACAGAGCAGAATAAAACCAATCAAAACAGAACATTGAATAAGACAAAACAATTAAATGAAACAAAACAAACCAGTGAGAACAATATTGGATTTCAAAGACAAGGCAGAAGAAAATCACCCATATTTGCTGTATTGTATATCTTTTACATGGGAATTTTACTGATTTTTTGATCTAAGTAATATTGTAGAGATGATGCAGCCCTCTAGAGTAGCTTAGTTTGCTTTAATAAAAGTTTTAGGCCCTTTTAATGTCTCTTAAGAAAATATTTACTTAAAATATGAATTATTCTATTTTCTGGAGAGCCAGTGTTATGGTTTATACATTGTGTCAACTTGAGAAGTCTAGAAGCTTAATTAAGTAACTCAGCAGCTCTACATCCCTGTTCATTGTGCCAATTTGAGAAAGTCAGAAGTTTAACTGAGAGACTCAACAGGGAGCCAGGGTTCTTGCTTTGTAAATATTCTCATCCTGTGCAAAGGAAGGCAAGGAGATTTGTGAATGCTACACCCACCCTGGTGGGGGAGGTGTCCTGTGTACAATATAAGGGAGAAAACGAGGCTTGTTCTTGCCCCTTTTTGGCTCTGGCCACTTTTGCTTGTTGCTACCTTGAAGTGTTGTCCCTGTACCATGCCACCCTGCCTTGGAGCCAGCTGATTATGGACTGAAACCTCCCAAAACTGTAAGCTAAATAAACCTTTCCTTCCATAATTTTGGGTTTGGGGTGTTTTGTCCCAGCAACGAGTGAAAAGTAACTAAGACAGTCAGGTAACCTTTTATTTAGTTTCAAACCACCTCTAACCTATTCATTTCAAAAAATATATGTGTATCAACATAAATATTACATATTACAATTATATTTATTTATTCATTTATTTATTATTTTATTTAGTTTTTTCACTTATAGCAGAGAAGGCAGTGTACATGTGTAAAACTGTATTCTCTTCTTTACATATTCCTATCAAGGTTTCCTAAGCTCTCATAAAACAGGTTCTTTCAGATCATCCATGAAGTACATCTCTCTGGCTTGGGTTCCCAGAGTGATTCTCTCATTCACAATTTTTTCCTATTCAGTTCTCACATGAAAATTTTCTTGTGCTGTCTGCTTCATACGGTTATATAATTGTGGAGATGGGAAAGACATAATTATTCATCAAATTAGGCAATATTACTATAACCATTTCTCTCATTTCTTTAAATATTCCTTTTACAGCTTTAAAATTACTAAGAACCTTAGAGAGCTTCTGCTTATGTAAATTCTAGCCATCAAGATTTATCATATTAGAAATTTAAACCTAGACTTATTGACTGTTAAGATTAACATTTTTCAATAATAAATAACT
>RJWM01020534.1:0-36993 GCA_004363535.1 Dasyprocta punctata | reverse complement strand
TTGCCGAGACAAAATACCTGACGCCCAAAGTTAGGGAAGGAAAGGTTTATTCTTACAGTTTCTCGGGAGTTTCAGTCCATAAAGTGGGCTCCAAGGCAGCATGGGATGACAGGGCTACAGTTCATGGCGGCTGCAAGCCGCAATCCGCGCTGGCAAGAGAGAGAGGGCGGAAGCCGGGAAGCAAGCAAGAGGAAGACCCGCCTTCCCTTATACTGTATCTCAGCTCCACCCCTGGGCGGGTGTAGCAGTCACGTCATTAATCCTGGTGCTAGACAACAAACTGATCACAAGCATCAGACTCAGCCCCATCAAAAGTATGAGGACTTGGGGGTACACAGCATATCCTGTACACTACCTCTTCAAACATTTACCATTTATGTATGGAGAAAGACTTTTAAAATCTTTTATTCTAGCTTTTTAAAACATACAGTATTATTATCAATAGTCATCCTGTTACACCAGAACTTCTTATTCCTAATAGTAACTTAGTAACCATTAACCAACTTTCCCCAAAATTTCTCCCTTACTTTCTCTGGCCTCTGGCAATCATTACTGTACTCCCAATTTCCATGAGATAAACTTTTTGTGGATTGTATATCGATTAGGTGCTTGTCTTGTATCACTTGTAATAAAATCTCCCATTCTATCCATCTTGGCACAAATAACTTATTTCATTATTTTTGATGACTGAACAGTATTTTATTGCTTATGTGTACCAAATGTTCTTTATTCATTAACAAGGTGATAGACATGTAGGGTGTCTACATTGAGCAGTTACTGTAAATAGTGCTGCAATGCACATGAGAGCCTCTTCAACAGACTGACATCATATACTCTGGCTATGTACACAAGAGTAGAGTTGGTGGATCATATGGTAGTAGTAAAGTTTTTTCTGTATTTTCTTCAAGCTCACAGAGTTTCTTTAAAACAACTGTTTTAAAGTCTGAGATTCTTCAATACTGATTACCTCTATTCAGTTTTTCACACTTTTCTGGGTGATATCATAGTTTCCTGAAAATTTTTCATGCTTGTTGGTATGCAATGTAATCTTGGCATTTATTCCAGTCTTCCCTATCTGTTGTTGTGCTTGTCTTTTCTGAAATTCATAGTAGGCCACTTTATTTCTCTGAGCCTATAGTCATTTACTCTATTTCAGCATTGCATTCTACACAGAGCCAGGTGTGTTATCACTATTTAAGTAGTAAGGAACCACCCAAACCCTTGTTTTCTCCAAACACACAATTGATGTGTTGTTCAGAAAAAAACCAGAAATAGACTTACAAAAAGCAGCAGTTGCCCAAAAGCCTCTACTTGGAAGTGCACATTTAACTATGAGCTCATCAATGGATCAATCCAATGAGTATAGCCCTCAAATTATCTAATTGCATCCCCAAATTCCACCTCTGAACATAATGAAATTTCAGAGGGATATTTTAGATTTAAAGGATACCATTCTGACCCTAGCTCCCAAAAGACTCATATCCCTTTCAACATGCAAAATGCATTTAGTATATCTCTAAGAGTCATCAAAGTCAACAGTTCCAGCATTCCTGATAAGTCCAACTCCAAAGTCTCCTCTGAGACTCAAGGCAGACTCTTAGCTGTGAACCCCTATAAAAATCAGAAAAAAAAGCCAAACACTGAGAGTGTATAATGACACAAGGTAAGCATTCTCACTCTAAAAGGGAAAAGTAGAGGGAATGGAAAAAAATGGGACTAAAGTAAGACCAAAACCCAGCAGGGCTAACATTAAGTCCTTCATGTCCAGGATCCAGGCAAGTTATGGCAAGTTGTAATGTTAAAATGGCTTCGAAAGTCCCATATTTATGGTCTTGCTAGATGAAGTCCATATGACCTCTCTCTTGGTCTGGTTCCATTTACTGCTTATAGTTTTCCTCAGCAGACATTTCATGTCTCTGACATCTCAACTTCACTTTGGGTTTCACAGCTTCATACACTGCCTTCCCGGTGGCACACTGTCTGGCCTCCCAGGCCTTTCGAAATCTGGGTGGAAGCCACTAATAGCCATGCCACAGCCTGAATGTTGGCCTGCCTTGAAATTTGCTCTGCAAGATCAATTAATCCATGCCCTTAAGGTAACTCTATAAGCTTTCAGGACATGGACAAAATGAAGGCAATTTTTTTTTGGTCAGTGTAGCATGTAAAATATATAGTGGAAGATAAAACATTTTTGAACCATTCTATGACAAAAGAACAATCATAAAAATTAAAAGACTTCCATTCTTGGGGCTGGGAATTTAGCTCAGCAACACAAGTGCCTGCCTGGCAAGTGCAAGGTCATGAGTTCGGTTCCTGGTACAAACAAAACAAAACAAAACAAAACAAAACAAAGCAAAACAAAACAAAACAAAACTTCTATTCTTAAAAAAATAAAATATACCTGACTTTCCATTTCAAAAATCTTATTAAAAATTTATATTGCAGTTGACATTGTCTCAAATATTTTCATAAGAATTAAGTTTCTACCTCTAGGGAATATTTAGAACATGACATATTTGCTCTCTGAGAAAAAAGTCCAGATTTTTTAGTTTCACAGCTTTCTATGGTGCATGGTCTCTACAAATTACCAATTTCAAGAGTTATAGTAACTCTACTAAAAATCAAATTGGAAAAAAATTCTTATAATAAGAGTTTATATTTATTTTGAGGTAGAAGGGAGACTTTAGAAAAACCTATGTTGTCCAATTGTCATTTTATCTGTAAATTCTTTATACCATATGTATATTTTTTGCCCTGCTAATAAAACTTGTAGATTTTAAGTTTTCACTTTAATAATTTATTTTTGTACAGGGAATTAAATATAGGGTCTCTTCACTGAATTACATCCCAATCTCTTCTTTTTATTTTTTAAGACAGCATCCTATCTCCTCAGGTGTGTGTGTGTGTGTGTGTGTGTGTCTTTTTCATGACAGGTTTTCACTTTGCTGGCCTTGAACTCGCTTTGTAGTGCAGGCTAGCCTTGAATTCACAGCAATCCTCCTGCCTCAGCCTCCTGAGTGCTGGGGTTACAGGCATGTGGCACTATGCTTGGCTTCTCCTTTTTATTTTTATTTTAAAATAAGCTGTTGTTCAATTGCTCAGGCTGGGCTTGAACTTGCAACATTCCTGCCACAGTCTCTCAGAGTTGGGATTACAGATGTGCACTAAAGTTTCTTTCATATAAATAATACTTTGGAGTTTTAAATGGCCTGTTAGTCAATTGGTTATAATGACCTTTATAATAAATAATGTGCTTAGTTCTCAGCATTTTATGTTGAGGGTCCTTTACAATAGGTAGTGTTTAAAACCCACTTAATGTAAGATTTTAGATAGAGATCCAATTTTAGTTGGGGACTCTTATTAATAAGAGACAATCCTCAATAGATTCAGATTATAATGAAAGCAAAACTTTAGGACAATTAAGAATCTAATGCTGGATGAAGTGGTACATACCTGTTGTCCCAGCACTCAGGAGACTGAGGCAGAAGGATCGTCATGATTTTGAGGCCAGTCTGGGATACATAGTGAGTTCTCAGTGAGCCTGAACTACATAGCAAGACCCTGTCTCGAGAAGGAAAAAATAATTTACTTTCCAGTAATTTAAAATATTAAATATTATAATTTAAAATATAATTAAAATGAAAATGATACCCGTGAGTTAAAAACAAACATAGAAAGTGAGGGTATTTTTTTCTTAGTTGGTAAAATAAATCTGGTGGGTTGTTATTGGTGATGAGTACTTCTTAAACAAATCTGTCTGGTTATTTCTACTAAGGGCTGCTATCCTGGTTTTCAAAATATTGTAGTGTTTTCTTGGTCTTTTGCTCTTGCTTTTTAAAAAATTTCATACTCCTGCCAGATTAGTATTTGTAAAAGTCTGTTTTAGATTTGTTGCTCTTATGCTCAGAGAGGTTCAATTTTTCCCATTGCCTACAATACAAAGTGAAGCATTTTAACTTGTTACTTCCTTGAACTACATGATCATTCCTTTCTTCTCAGCTTTCTAACACTGCTCTACATGCATGCATGGACTTTTTCTTTCCTGCAGTATCATCATCTTCCTATATTAAAGTATTCTTTGTCCATGATATTCTAAAGATAATTAGAAATATTGTGTGTACTCTGTGTTCTGTTTCACATTTCATACTCTCTTCGAAAATTTGTTATTCTTTTTACTGCTACAGGTGAGCAGTGTGGTATAATGGTAAAAGTCACTGCCAAGGCTTTGAAGATTTAGTAACTATGTTTCCTTTTGTACACTACTAAACTACTCTCTACACGTAAAATGGGTTAAACAGTAACTATATTCACTGTTGCATTGTGAGAAAAAAATTGGAATTAATTAGAAGAAAATAATTCTCTGGGGACATTTATTTAAAGCTATATGTCATTTCCATTTAAATACTTATTTATATTTATGATTTAAGAAATTCAAACAAAAGTTTTTTCCAACCAGAGCTCCAAGGAACATTCGCTGTCTGAATTTAGAGCTCCTTAATAAGGGTGCCAACAACAAAAGACAGGTTTAGTAATTTTTTTTCTGCTATAGTGAAGATGAGTCATGTTAACCATTGAAAATAAATGGAAATTTTTCCAATTCCTGAAACCAACCTATCTTTGAACCTAAATAGGGCAAATAGGTGTAATGCATTCAGCAATTCTGGCTTCAAATACTTTTGCAGTCTCTACTTCTAATTTGTCAGCTGATTTTGTGACTGTTCTTTTAAATTTTTATGTAAACTAAAATATTATTCAAGTGAGAATTGTGACAGATGATATTTTATGTAGAATCTATTTTTTTAAAAGTCACATTAGATACATAGCATTCTAAATCCAACATAAAAGATTTAGTCTCCAAATTATGACTCATTATTTCCTGACATACTATACAATCAAAATATGACTTGATTCAATACTCAATATGATTTGAAAATATGAAACTAAACAATTACATTGTGCCTTATCTCACTATAGCAGCGGGAACGGCTCATCATGAATCCAAAAATAAACTTACAAATCTGTGGTCATGAATCAGAAAGTACCGAAACTGGGTGTAGCTCTTCAGAAAATTTAGTTACTCATCTTTGGAGTTTTCACACCATGAACAGTACAATTTTATGACACTGGTAAGGAGAAGGAGACTGAAAAAAATCAGTTAGTACTACAGTTATTTTTCAAGGTATCCTATTTTTGTATTGTTCATCCAATTTACTGAAGACTGAGAGGCAATATAAGCAAATCTATTAAATTTATATTTAGCTAATACTCAAGCCAGATTTAGGATCTGCACACAGATTTAGACTTGATTTGTAGATAATCATTTTACTTAATAGCCAACGGGTTTGTCTTATGTCTCCAACTTTTGTTCATGCTCCATCTCTAATAACATGTGTTAAATTTTTTCTGTTATGATATCATTATAATCTTCAGCAAAAGTAAAATCATGAATTATGCTGAAATCCCTGAGTGGGGAAAGCTGTGGTTGTAGATGGCGTAATTTATTGATCTAAATGAGTTTTATGGCGTATATCTGCTTTCATCTGTATTTTTCTTTTTACCAGAAGTGATCTTTCTAATAAAAGTACATTTCTTTATTAAATATATTTTAAGTTTTTAATTGACAATTACACATATGGCAAATAACATAACATTCTCTCTCTCTCTCTCTCTCTCTCTCTCTATCTCTCTCTCACAGAGTCTGCCAAAATATGTATATACAGTTGTCTGTACTAAGAAATGTCTGGAAAACTAATGGCTACCACTTTGAACACATCATGTTAATCCATGATGTTTCAGTAACCTTAGTACTGAAATATTTATGCAAGTTTTTCTTTTCCCAATGTACCCGTTTTTTGGCAGAATCTACATATGTACATATATAATGTATAATGATCCAGGCAATTGGCATATGTATCACCTCAGGCATATATCATTTCCTTGTGGTGAGAACATTCATAATGTTCTCTGCTAGCTGTTTTTAGAAGAATGGAGTTTGTTGTCAACCATAGTTAATCTACTGTGCTGTAACATTCAAAGTTATTCCTTTTATCCAACTGCCCCCTTTTACTCAGGTACTAGCTTCTCTCCATTCTCCCTTCTACCACGTATTTCCCAGGGCTGGTAATCACTATTCTATTCTGTATTTCAATGAGATCAATGTTGTAACTTCCATATATGCTATAAAATGTGGTATTTGTCATATTTATGTCACTTATTATATTGTTGAAATCATGTTTGTAAAATCAATAAGGGTTAATGTCAACTCATACCCATTTGGTCATCCATATATTCATTCATTCAGCAAGAAACTACTGGTTTTCAAATCTTATTCTAAGTACTGTTTTATGTACTCTGGTTTTTAGTGGTAAGTGAAATAGTTACAATACCATACTATTTTGTGAGTCTAGTGGTAAGGCAGCCGTTAAAATTACCTATAATGCAAGAAGTATACATTCAAGTTGCAGTAAGTAGGATGAAGGAAAACCGAAGGTGTTATTTGAGTATTTAGTGGCGGGAGATAAACCATTTACCAGATTTGACATTGATCTGAGAAGATTGACACAAAGAGATATCTTGACGTGTTGCCACTACCTGAATGTCATTAAATCAGCAATAACCTCTGAAATATAATTCATGCACTGACTTTCCCATATCCAGCCTGTTTCTCATGTTGTGATGTTGGTATTAGAGTTATGACTTTGGCCTTGTTTTTTCTCCTGGAAACTAAGGAGGAAAACCTTATCATCAGTATGGTCTTTGCCATATTTGAATGTGACCATGCTTGATCAACTCTTGTCAATAGTTTCATAGCTTTTTAAGATAAATACAATAATCTCTGCTATGAATGTGAATAATCAGAAGCTGCAATGCTCTCTTCTCTTAATCCCTGAAATTCCATTCCTTATGTGTTGCTTGCCTTTTTCCCATGCTGAAAGTTGGCTTTCTCCACATGGGACAAGGGGCAGTTTCCATCAGCCTTCGTGAACATCTGCACTTATTCTGTACTCACACTTCTCCGTCTCATTTTCTCAGATGTCATGGAACAGAGGAGAGAAAGCTGCCACAGGAAGATGGGCAATAGATAAATAACACATATTGATTCCAGGGATATAATTAAAATAAAACTACTCTCTGTAGAGTGTGTTTCCCACTCTCAATTTTGTTCCTATTCATAACTTAATATTTAAATTTAAGTGCGAAAGTTATTTGCTACAGGGTCAGGGGTTTAGCTTGGTGGCAAGCATGAGATCCTGAGTTTGATTCCCAGTACCAAAACAACAACAACAACAACAACAAAAACGTTAATTGCTACAGCGGTTTCTGATGTTATAAGATACTTTAAAAGTCTCTGAGATATTTAGAATGGGGTAAGAAGTCTGTGAGTGTCTCAGTTACTTTTCTCTCATTCCTGGGACAAAATACCTGGTGCACAATATGAAGGAAGGTTTATTTGGTTTACAGTTTATGACGGTTTCAGTCCGTACTCAGCTAGTTTCAAGACATGGTGGCGTGGCTAAGGGGCAGTCATTCATAGTGGCCGCAAGTGACAAGAGTAGCAAGGGCAAAAGGGAAAAAGCACACCTCCTTCCCTCCCTTATATTGTATGCTGCTACCTGCCCCTGGGTAGGTGTAACACTCACACTGCCAATTCCAGTGCTAGACAATGAACCGATCACAAATACCAGATTCAACCACCTTTGAAAGGCCCACCCCAAGCCCCTCCCCATGACTGCATGAGACTTTGGGGGGACATCCAAACAAACAGTATCAGTGAGAAAATCATTTTATATTATATCCTAGTTTTAGAAGGTGAATGCATTTAAATCTTACTATTTCAAGCAGACTTAGAAATATTAAAGACAAGTAACGTTTCTAATTACCATATATCTTTTGCCTATTTTATTAGCTTGAGTTTTTTCCTATTACTTTCTTCTGTTTTTCATGTTCTTAAATTTTGATGAAATATTTCAAGCTTTCTAAGATACTATGTGGCTTCTCTGCCTTTTAAAGATTCTAAGAATTTTGTCTGTGATAATATAAGAGGTGCATTGGGTAAATCCTTCTGTAAAACTGTTTTCTATCTTTTATAGGTTCTGTTGTTTTACCTTAGTTTTTTAGGAGGAGAAGCAAGGCCAAGATTCTAACTCTAATATCAATATCATGACGTGAATAGCACGTTAGGAATGGAATATGCAAATCATTTGAAGACTGAAAGTTTTAGTTACCTAATAATAAATTTTGTGTGTATTGAGATATTGGTGCATAACTAGAAAAAGTTATTTTCAAACTGAAATGGTATGAATCAAATGCTTTAGTGTGGAGAGTGTATTGGGTGATACTATGTACCCCCAAATCCTCATATACTTTTGATGGGGCCAAGTCTGGTGCTTGTGATCAGTTTGTTGCCGAGTCTGGTGCTGGGATTGGTGACATGAGTGCTGTACTCACCCTGAGGTGGAGCTGAGATACTGTGTAAAAGAGGCGGATCTTCCTCTTGCTCGCTTCTGCACTCTCTTTCTCCCCAGCATGCCTTGCCGTTTGGCGGCTGCCATGAATGACAGTCCTGCCACACCGTGCTGCCTTGGAGCCAACTGAGTATGGACTGAAACTCCTGAGAAACTGTAAGAAATAAATCTTTCCTTTCCTAATTTTGGGTGTCAGGTATTTTGTCTCAGCAATGAGCAAAAAATAACTAAGACAGAGAGGTTCCATAGAATAGGTACTTTGGAATTACTGAGCAGGGTATGTTCTCCGCTGGAGTAGATAGATCCATGTCCTGAAAAATTTTCATTAAGTAGATGTCATTCAGCTATTCATGTTGAAATTGTACAAGGCACATTTTAAACTGATAATTACATTAATTTTTGTTTAGTTTTTATGCATGATGTTGTCATTTTCAAAAAAAATTGTTAGTTTTATCTGATTGTATTTTTAAGTACGGTTTCAAAATACAGAAATTAGTCACTCAAGAGTTGAAATTCTATAATAAAAACAGGGAAATCCTGGGTAACTGTGATTATTCTTTATAGCAAAATTTTCCCTGAAATCAACATTAATGAAATGCTCTGATTTAGAACCAGCATGAGGTAGTAAACTAACTTTTCACCTTTCACTGTATTATATTAATGTTTTATAATCAGTGATGTCTTGCTAAGTCAGAATTTCCGTAAGAAGAGATAATTTGTATATAGTTAATTCCCAGAATTTCCTTCTCTCAATCAACTTCTATTTTGCAACACTCTTCTAAGGTGATCTAAAGCAATGTTACTATTACCTAGATTTGTTGAATTTTATGTTTTGTAAATATTCTACATTCTATGATATGAACCATTTAATTTAACTTCCACAATAACTTTCAGAGATAAGTACAATCATTATTTTTAGGGGAGGTTTATGAATCTGTATTTCATAGTAAAATAGGGCTGAGGATGTAGCTCAGTGGTGAAACATCTGTTTAGCAAGTGCAAGGCTCTGGATTTGCTCTCCTACAGTATATGCATGCACAAATGTTTAAAAGAGACAACAGTATCAGAACAGTCAGAATAGCATCAGGATTCAAAACTTCTTTCTCATAAGACTCCATACAGAACACTCAATTACTAATCATAGAATAACAGTTTAGGAGGCCAAAGGTGCTTCTAGATATGAATTACAAAATTTTTTTTTGTTTAGACTCTTTTGCTAAACTGCCAGTACAAAATTTCCCTGAAATGCACTTTGTAATAATTGCTTTCTCAGTCTCTGACTTGGGATTGTACAGACAACTATGACTGAACAGTTTTTGTTTAGTAAATACATTCTGGGGTAGACAAGTTAGAAGGTATATAAAAGCTGTTTGAAGAATGAAATAATTCCAAGGCTTCTTTCTAGTTTTCAAATTCACTGATTTTCTTGGAGTTTGTAATGAGATCTGAATATGACTTTCTGTGAGATTAAGATGATTATTTTTGATCTCTATTAGGGTTTCTCAATCTTAGCAACATTGATATTTTGATCAGAAAATTCTTTGCCATGAGGGGTTGAGCTGTGCATTGTAGGATGTTCAGCAGCATCTCTGGCCTCTAGCCATTGGAAGTCAAACACTCTCCAGTTGTGACAAAAATACCTCTAGGCATTGCCCATGTTCCTTGGAAGGGATATGAAATGAACTCCTACCTAGAACCTTGATGTATATGTAAACACATTCTAGAGGTGGAAAGTTTCCTTGTTTCATGGAATGCAAACAAATTCTTTTTTTAGTAATTAGCATTTTGATTTCATTGTTGTTAAAAAGAGTAACTCCTAAGTAACCACCATTCTGTGCTTTTAATTCCTTTTATACACATAAATTGATATTATTTTGGATCATTCCTCCAGATTTCCTAACTTCAGAGCCCAAAGACTAGGATTTCAAACACGACTTCTCTGCTTCCCCAGAGACTAATCATATCAGGGATGCTAGCCTACTCATTTAAGAAATCAACTCGTAACATTAAGAATTGAAACAAGCTCATAATAGTATTTGAAGATATGTCAACTGGTACCTAATTCCTTGCATTGGTGTAACTAAGTGAAGCATTTAGCATTTAGACTTTTTAAAGAGGCAAAACTAACTTTAATCTGACTCTTCTCTCATTGCCATATTATAAAGTAGATGTTATTCAAAACCAAATACAGTGAGTCTCTCAAACTAAATGGTAAGGAGTCTTGTACCACAAGTGTTGCAATTTTGGGAAGATGATCTGCTTCTCAGTGAACTGCAAACGTTCAGTGGTCTCAGACAGTGAAGATGACATGGAACCATACCCTAAAGGTATGGTTGTCCTTGTATGTCATAAGAAGCCCACTTCAGTTCACAGCCAGGCGCTTCCTGGTTGCTTTTGTAGAAGTTGTTTTTGGTAATATAAAGAGCTATTTTGTTGCTGAGTGCAATGGCCTCCATTTATAAGTACTTGAAATGAACACATGCTCTTTCTGGAAAGCTATTCCATTTTCATTTTATTAAATGATTTATTGGATATTTCCCAAAATGATTACCTGGAAATGTCAGGTAAAGGTTAATTCAATACCATGGGGCAGAGTGGTGTAAGACTTTTGTGGCAGGAGGCTGATTATACCATTTGCTTTAGGAAAGGAAAGGGAATAATTTAGTGTAACACCATAGGTATCTGACATTATTTTTCAATTTGCCTGTAGATGAAGAAATACATTTCTGAGTGTTTTTTTTCCACCTACAAAAAGTCAGAATGTTTTTGAAAGAATAGCCTCACTTTGCTATTTGAAAACAATTACCAGAATAATTTAGGAATATTTTTACTTCTGCTGAAATACTGTCTCCAAAAGAGTTTATGCTACACAAGAAAGAAGAGGTGTTTTATGGAGGGCAAAGTGAAGTACTTTTTTGCAGAAATATTAACACAGAATTTTTGAGTGTACAGAGACTTTGAGTCACAGAATGGTGTTGGCTTCCTCACTCAACTTTAGTTTAAACTTTAGTTTCTACCTCTGTAGCATGAGTGATACAGAACACAGTTTTTGTAGACAGATGTGCCCAGTGTACATATTTTCTGATTCAGGGAATATTCATTAAGTTCTACCTATGTGCTCAGAATGGTTTTAAGTTATGGGAATAAGCATGGCTGAAAGCACTTACATTCCGTCTGCATGCAGCCTGTGATTTGGGAAGTTCGTGAGCTTGAAAAGACAGTTCTACACTAAACAATTATACAATCTGGATAAGAGTTTAACTTTGATAAGGGTGATGAAATAAAGCTATGTGATTTTTATCATTCTGAGTTGTATTCTGAATCTGAGCTATCAGGAAATGCCCTTAACAAAGTAACATTAGAGGTCGATCTCAATGATTCCCAGAGGTTAACTAACCAAAAGGGCCTTCACCAGTTACCAAATCTGCCAGTGTCTTCCTCATACACTTCCCTGCCTCCAGAATTATGAGACATAAACTTCTGTTGTGAATAATTTCTAAGTCTCTTGATATTTTGTTGCAGCAACCTAAACAAACTAAGATTCTGAAGGAATGCTGGGAAAAATGGAGAGTAACATATATGAATGGCTTACATCACCAAGCTTCTGAGGAATGAAATGAAGCCTCGTGTGGTTAGATCCTAGAAAATGAGAAGAAAGAGGGTGTGTGATGAGACTGGAGGAGTTTTCAGCAGTCAGAATATAGAGGGCCCATGTACTGTTCCAGATTCATTTTTCTTTCTTCAGTTATTTTTGAGGTATTTATGAAATATTTTAAGAACAGGATGCTGGTGGTAGGGACATAAATACAATAGCGTTTTAAACTCTGATTATATTACAGTATCAAGAAAATAGGAGGTGCCAGGAATTGACCCTTAGGGAGGAGACTACTGTGATAGGCCAGATGAGGACTGATGGCATTTTGAGGTAGGAAGGTAGTTATGAAAGGTGCAAGAAGTTAATGGCTTTGAGAAAGTAAAAATCAATGTGTGTGAGCTATAATTATTGTTGTTATTGCTGAAGTTCCTTGTTGTTGTTGCCATGTAATCAGACTATTGGTATTCTTCCTAGCTTTTCCATGCTTTGATAAATCACACCTAGAAATGTGTTTTTTGGTGGTTATCCCTTTAAAAAATAGTCCTTATCCAGTAAAAAGGAGACACTTTGTGAGATTTTGAGAGGTCCAATAGCAGATCTCAAGTTATGCTTTATGCCTCAGTCTTTTCATGGATTCCTAGATCTACAATAGAAGCTCTAGACCACTGCCAGGCTGGACCCAGGACCAACCTGTAGGTTTACCTAAACATCTGTTCTCCTAAGTTTGATGTGTTTTTGTTCCAGATTCCTCATCAGTTTTGATGATGAAATGTGGATTTTAAATGCTTTATTTTTACATTATTTTAAGGGCCAAAAAATTTCATATGCCACAAAATATGCAATCTGGGATAGCAGTGACTACAAGGCCCCTCCTCATCTTCATGCTTTTGCTTTGACAATTAGTGTGTGAACTCATCTTTTTCCTGACTTATGCTTACACACCAGGAATACAGGGATATAAGTATCTATACATTGACAAGACTATTTTGAGATTACATCATTCTGTTCCTTCTTATAAACATTGAGTGCCAAGTATCTATTTCATAAATATTTAGTAAGCTTATTGAGGAAAACGCACACATGTGCACACACTCACATACAAAAAACAGACCTGTTCTGGCACATATACTCTGATAGGAATGAGATAGGAGTTGTTAGACTCAAATAGCTCCCTGGAGTTAAGGCAGTGAAGCCCCTGTCCTGGGCATTCTATGTAAAAAGAACATACTCTAGCCTTATCCTACTGGTCAAGGAGTCAAAATGGCCAGAGAGAAGCACTAACTTTCCTCTATTGCAGAAATCAAGGTCCAGGTAGCTGAGTCCTTAAATTCCCTGCCCAAAACAGCCTGACTCCACTTCTGGAGAGTGCAAAAGCCTATTTGATGAGTATATTTGCACAAATACAGAGTATATCATTGTTGTAGATTGTCTAGGCGTATAACTTTGCCAGAAGTGAGAGGAGGTGCAAAGGCTTCAGATGGAACATGTTTGAATGAGCAACTATATCACTAATGAATATGAGACCTGATCTTGTATCAAAGTCAAGGGTGGGAAGAGAGAGGGAGGATGAACCATAGGTGAGGGTAGATCCTCCTCTCTCAAACTGTTATACTGTGGTACACAATACCAAGAACAGTATCTCACGGGGTTCTGGTGGTGTGATAGTACTCTTTAGTTTGCTTTTGTTAAATGTTGCCCTGAGATTTCATGTTATAGTCATGCATTGTGCTCTTTTGGATGATGAAGCTGAACTGTAGAAGCTGTTGCTAAGGGTAATTGTTTAAGTTTATGAGTCTTGAGGAAGCATATTAATGTTATATTCTTAACTGACTTTGAAGGTGTGAATTGTAGCATGAGGACCACAAATAAAACAAGATGCCAAATTAAAAAAGAAAGAACATCAATGAGTCACACATTTTAAATTTGAACTTGGCATTTCATTACTAACTCATTCTTTTCAAGGTAGTAGGACAGAATGTATTTTATTTAGCAGTTTTGTAGCTTGATTTCTAAACATCTAAATATTTAAACATACATTAGTGGGCTTTTGACAATCTTAGGATTGTTAGGCAGATGGCTAATCAATAGGCAAGCAAATTCTTGACAGTCATTTTAGACAGTGATAAATGCAGGTTTACAATAATAAAAGGGAAGGTGATACTGAGCTACAGGAATATTATCTCTTTTAGACAGGTTGTTGAAGGAAGTTCTCTTGTAACAAGTTACAGAGAACAGAGAAAAATAGGAAGGTACTCATTAGCAAAGATTTGGGCAGGGCATTTCTGTCAAAGAAAAAAGCAGCCACAAAAGCTTTAAGGAAGAGATGCACTTTGTGCATCCAATAGGAGGAAGGCTAGTGTAGTAAGTAAATACTGAATCCAAGTGCCTAGTTTAGATTGAAATTAGAGTGTTCTCCAGGGGCAGGTCCTATTAGCCTTGAAGATTATGCTATAGAATATGAATTGATTCCAAATGCAGTGAAAAGCACTGGAAAAATACACATGGAAGAGCACCATGATCAGATTTATCTTTTACAGTGATAAATTTGTCCACTCAGTGGCAAATGAGTTGTAGAGACACAGAAAAAGTGGTAAGAAAACCACATAGAAGGCTATTGCTATGGTATAAATTACTGTTGATCTTGCCTTTGGTAATGTTCTATGTACTGTAATATTAGGCATTCAAAATATAAATAGTTTGAATATGTACGCAGAAGTATTATCTTGAAGTATATAGATATTTCTTGCAACTAATTACATGTTGAGTTCTTTTTTATAACAACTTTATTTAGTGCATTCCTCAGCAAACTGACTGTTCTTCAGAAGTGTTTATCTTTTAGATGGAACCCATGTATTACTAAAGACATTAGAAAACCAAACCAATTATTTTAAACACTATTTGAAGGTGAAACATAGAAACTTCAGTGAAGCCTTAGATTAGGTTCTCTGATGGCTCAAAGACCGGTGACTGATCTTATGGAAGCTGATTAGTAAGGATAAGGATAGAAAATGAAGAACTAGTACAATTACGTGTATTCTGTTTTCACGTTAGATGATATTAGAACTGAAATACTTGGTTACTTTATAAAACTGTTGTATCTTGTGAAGACTTTGAATAATGAATAACTAAGCAGTATTTTCAGTTTATGCAATACAAAATGTGTATTATAGTTTACAAATGCCAGTTTATTCAATAAATATTTCCTGAAGGGCTGCTGTGTGCAGATTGAACCAGGGAAAACAGAGTCAATTCAAGTTCTTGATTTCTAAAAGGCCACAGTATAATAAAGGATTTGACTTTTAAATCTCATAAAATCTTTCTCACTTTTTCTGTTTTTAGGCAACTAATGATTTTTAGTTAGTTTTTATTAGTTGTTTTCTTTATGTTGCTTAATAGTATCTTCTTCAGGTTTTAGACTCTTAGAGAAAGGAATCTTTATGACTGGCACACATTTTTCTTTAACCCAGTCCTATTTGCAAGGATGTTTTAAAATACTTAGTGATATTGTTGTTAGCCCAATTTCTTTGTCCTGAAAGTTAATTGGTCCCTTGGCTATTTTAATGTTTAATCCCCATTAAATTTGGCTTTTCTTTTGTCCAAATTAGCTTTTGTCCATTATACTAGGTCTTCATCCTGTGATTCAATGATGATAGTGCTTTTTTAAATAACAGGAATGATGTTTCCCACAGTATGTGTCAATTAAAAATAACAAAATATGTCATTTGCATGATGTCAGTTCTATTGTATCTGTGGTACCCTTGTTGAAATCTCAATTCTCTTTGATTTGAAATTATTTTTACTTCACTTTTTGAAACTGCCATAAAATGTATATTCGTATTTTTTTCACAAAACCAAATTTCTGAGGGCACACTATCATTAAAAATACTAGTAGTAATTAAGATAGTCCATAAATATTTCTGTGAAGATGAAGGTATATTATATATATATATATATAATTCTATGTAAATTTTAGATCATCAATAGTACTGTAACATAGTTTTTTTAAAATTTAATTTTAAAGAGAATAAAATTCAACAAAACAAAAAAGAATAAAGCCAATCAAAACAAAGCAGTAAAAATGGTACCGAACTTCAAAACAGGATTATAGGAAATCAACAATGGCCACCATAATCATCTTGCTGTCTTCACAAAACAGTTGTTCATACCTTCAGACATAAAAAAATCAAAACAAAACAAAAAAACCAACTAAAACATAACATTGAATAAAACAAAACAATAAATTAGAACAAAACAAAACCATGAGAACAATACTGCACATTGCTATCTTCAAAATAATTTCTCAGATTACCAGATGCAGGGATAAAACAAAACAGTAAAATAGATAAAAAATTTAAAAACAAGATAGGAGGATATTCCTCATAGTTGACACAATGCACACAGCCATCCACTGAGTAGATGCCCAGACCACCAGCCACAGCCCTGCAGTGTCAGCCAAACATTACGAGCTTCAAGCTATCCTCACCGAGTCCTCTGAATCAGTTGGGGCAGGGGGAATACTCTTCTGGTTTTTCAGCCCACGCACTGACTAGCTCATGGGAAGGGATGGTTTCTTTTCTGGCTGAGGCTCTTACTGATCAGCATAGCAGAGGAATCTGCTTCATGGGAAGGCATAATTTCTCTTTTGGCTGAGGCTCTTTCTGATCAGCATGGCAGGGCTTGCTTCAGGGAAATGTGTGGTTTCTCTTCTGAAGTATAATACAATTTTATGAAATCCTCATTTTTTTACAATTACTTGTTCAGTCTACCTAAAAATCTTTCCCTCTTGAGTGTAAGCTCTAAGAAGTCAAAGATTACACTTACCCTTTCTCTATTACTGTCTAATAGCTTACCTGATTTTGACCCATAATTCATGTTCAATAAATATTTAACCAATGTTTCAAATGTATGAGACTCAAAGTTCGAATGGCTTTCCCAAGACTACACAATTGACATAGAGCTATCTTACCCCAAAGACTGTTCTTAGTACCTTGATATATCATTTCAAGGGACAGTTCTTATGCCTGCTGGGCTTGAATATTAGAAAACCTCCTTATGTCATTTAGATTTATCCAATAATAGCATAGACTTGATACATTTTTTTTTTTTACTTTCCAGTTCTCATTTGGGAGAATTTCTTATTCTCAGATAAATAGTATCAGGTTCTATTAACCAGTAAAGCTGACATACTGTAAAGCTTTTTATTCTTACCATAGTAGTATTTCCCCAGTGTAGTCTATAAGGAAATAATATTGAATGTAAAGTTATTTTTGCCCAGATTTTTCATATAAAGTTATTAAGTTCTTCATAAACTATTTGATTAAAGTCTTCCTATCTCAGTTTCAATGGGTTTAGAAATAGTAAATTATTTATCCCATTATTTTCTAGTAAGAAACCTTGGGTGATTTCACAGTTCTAAGTGTGTTCCCTGTTTCTTCTCAGAGTATTTAAGGTGCTTCTTTCTCTCGCACTGTTTTCTAAACATAGAACTCACTTCCAGAAATTTCTAATAACCTATTATGCAGGGAGAGAGGAGAGCTTTGTATCTTTAACATATGCAAAAATCTGCCAAATCTGTGCATTTGTGCTTGTGTTGCCTCCACAATGCTTTCTTCCTGTGTCTCTGTTCATATGGGACTTGCTCACTCCCTGCAGGCAAAGCAGAGCTAATCTCTCTAGTAGTGCATCTTATCTTTCCTTTATGGCTCTCTTCTGTGGACTAAAGCTATGGTATGTTTTATACTGCCTCATGGTATGAACCTTTTGTGATGGATCAAATTTCGCATTCCTTTGAGAAGTCACAACAATTCCTACTTCACAGTGGGAACAGAATAGTATGTGGCAGAAGGACCATTTCCCATTTATTTTCTTTCTCTGTTCTTTCAGAACCACTCTTTATTTTAAAGGATCAAAATTCTGAGCATCAGTTTAAAAGGAGTTAGAAGTTTTAGATTGGAGTAAATATATAAACAGCAAAGTTTCTCTTCCTACTTTGAATAAAACTTCATTTTGCCCTAGTAAAACGTTTTTCATGAAAAGGTAGGAGAAATGGGAAAAAATAAGTTCCTCAAACCCTACATTTTTCTAACATACAAATCGTGTTGATATGAACACTCTTCAATGGTGCATACCAATGCTTTACTTTTTCTATTTGTCTGCAAGGAGTTTATCTTGATAGGTACCAAGATTTACCATTTTCTCTGATAAGTTTCCTTTCTTAAGTTTCCTTATCATTTCGTCCTCCTCCCTGTAGTCCCACTGCTGCACTCTGAAACGATACTTCAAGGACTTTGAAGCCCCACTGTGTTTTAGGAAGAAAGTGTTAGCACTTGATACATATCCGTTTGAAACATTCTTCTTTGGCTAATAAAAAAATTTTCTTTGGATCATGAGGACTTTTCATTAAAAAGTTGTGATGAAAGATCTAGAATGTAAGATCAGGTCCATGAAAAGAATGCATGCCATGTGGGTAGCATCCTGTTAATGCAGTGTGGAATGCCTAGAGCTTATATGCTCTGAAAATATTTGTTAAATGTATGAATGAATTAGTTTTATATTGTGCAAAGAAAGTTTTGTCCCTTGGTTCTGTTTTTACCAATATTTAGTGAGGGGAAGGTATAGAGGGATGTAAAGCAGGGAAGCATGGAAAACAAATGCTTACCTTGCTGCACATAAAATTATAGGAAGTGATTATAGAAATGTCTTCAGTGTTGCCAAACTGCTACTTTTGTTAGTGACTTCTCCTGTTGTCCCTTCAAATACAGCATAAGGAATTTAAGTTGTCCTTCCCTCATTTGGGAAGGTTTTGCATTTTGATTAGAAAGAATTCAAGCTTTGTCTCTGGTTTAGGGTAAATTTAGCAACACAATATACACAGCACCACAGAGATTTGCCTGTGTACAATTTGAACTTTCTGATCACCCACTCTTAATTTTTCATGCAGTGAGCTATCTATTAGCTCCCCTCCCCTTTCAAGATGAGATCTGTGTAAGCTGCTTCTTTTTATTTCCTGAATCCAGGATTCTATATTGTTTTGAAAGTATAAAACATTCCATTACTTTTGACATATGATTTGGGTTTTAGGTTACAATTTTAGTTCTTTTGCCTGACTTTGCTCTAAAGTCATAGCTCAAACTGCTTTAATGGCAAGGAATAGTGTATATGTTATCCAAACCAAAGGGGGATGTTCAAACTGTTTACAGTACACACAGAAGGAAGCAGAAGTTTAGCCTTTTCCAGTAAAAGCTAAAATCAAACCATTTAATCTCCCTTCTGTGTGTTTGAAGGACTTTACAGATTTTCCATCTACATTCACCTACTTCTTTTACATGAGACTACTACATAATTCAACATTCCTTTCAAGAAGTGATGCTTGATAGAATTTCATCCTTTCCTCCTCTGGATATATTTTTAATTGTATATAGTAACGGGATTCACTGTGGCATGTGTACAGCATGCATTGATCATATGTTTCCAACTTTCCTTTCCCTCTGAGCACTATTGTTAGTCTCTTGTGGTCATTATTCTACTTACAGATCAATTTCTGTACATGACAGAGAACATGTAATAGTTGTCTGTGGCTGACTTGTTTCAGTTCTATCTATTTCGCCGTACATGACAGGATTTTATTCTTTATGGTTAATATTCTATTGTGTATGTACTGAATTTTCTGTATCCATTCATCTTGATTAAGACATGACTTCATATTGTGAATAGTATTGTAATAAACATGGAAATGCAGGAACCACTTTTGCATGCTGACTTCATTTCCTTTCTTAAGTGGGAAGGGGTTCAAGACATGGAGGGAGGAGCAGTGGGAGGCAAAAGAGATGAAAAAGAAATTAAGATGTGTTGTGTACAGGCACCAACTCCTCACAAGGGTTTTAAACTTTATATACTGTAAGCTTGTACTAAACAAAAGAGTGGGATAGTTGAATCTTATGGCAGTTCTATTTTTAGGTTTTTGAGGAAACCCTATATACTCTTTTCCATAGTGGCAATGCTAATTTACAATCCCAGTAATAGTGTAAAAGAACTCCTTATATCCATATCTTCATCGGCATTTATTATTTTTTTGTTTTGATGATAACTATTCTTATTAGAAAAAGATGGTATTTCATTTGTAGTTTTGATTTGTATTTCCTTTAGGCTAATGATATTTTTCCATATATTTATTTGCCACTTGTATTCTTCTTTTGATAATTATGTGAGTTATTTGTCCATTTTGAATTAGATTACTTTCATTAATTTTTATATATTCTGGATATTAACCCTCTGTCAGGTAAATAACCAATACTTACTTTGTCCCATTCTGTAGGCTGTCGCTAAACTGTTGATTGTTTCCTTTGCTGTGCAGATGCTTTCTAGGGACCACACCAACCTATTTCTCACTCTGGGTCTTCCTATGGGGTAGAGGTTTTTCCAGGATGGGTGCCCATTCTGTATTTCCCTTTCTCTTCAAGGTTTATGTGACTAACTCATGTTATTCCTTGCCACCTTAATCTCAGTTCTACCCATTTGATTTCATCTATTCCAATTGATAGTTTTGTTTTGTTTCTTTTTTTACAATCTCATAATTTATAAAACTGTGAGATTCCTTTCAGATAAACTACTTCATGAAAGGTGAGAACTAAGGTTTACTGCTATATTGACCATGTTCTACATGATGTCTGGTATGTAGTAAACCTCAATAAATAGTTTTTGAATAAATGCACTGCTAAGGAAAACTAAATAAAAATTGGATTCTGAACTATGTAGGTCCAATAAAGCAGCAGTTTCTCTACATAAACATTTTAAATATTGCTTCTAAAGTACATTTATACACATGTACTTAAAACATGATAAATGTGTCTCTAGGTCATTCACACTCTGCTTATTCACTTTTTGGTGTGTTATCCATGCCTCTGTTACCTCCCATTTTACTCTTTCATATGAACTATCTCTTAATTTGATAACTTCCATTTATTTTCCTGGTTGTAGTCTAACCTTGTGTCTGTGGGACACTTTCTTTGATTCCCTGACTGAGATATTATCTCTCTCTCTCTCTTCCTCTCTCTTGGTCTTTTTGAGACAGTGTCTTACTATGCAATTCAGGCTGGCCTTTAGCTCACTTTGTAGCCCAGGCTGGTCTCGAACTTGCAATGATCCTCCTGCCTCAGCCTCCTGAGTGCTGGGATTACAGGTGTGTGCCACCACGCCCTACTGTAATCTCTTTAAATAATGTAGCAATGAACTTTTCATCTTTTTATAAAATTATTTACATTTCATTCACTCTATTCAAAAATATCTCTGTACAACACACTGTTGGCTTATCAGGCATGACAAGTTTAAACCTTGCATTGGCCCTTGACTACTCCAAAGAGATAACATCTGCGCTTTTGAAATATTCTGCCTGTTAATATTTTTATCTACTAGGGCACTTGAGCCAAAGAAGATACTTCGGACTAATAGAGTGATTTATAGTGGGTCTTTGGTCAATGCTGTATCTGTTTAACTTCAGAAGGGACTGAAGATTGAGTAATTAATATCAGTCCTGTGGGTGTTCCAGACTGTGTCATTAAATCAAACAAATCTGGACTGGAGGGCTGAGGTGAGCTTCTCTGCCTGGCCGTGTTTTAGGTATGTTTTCACACATCTTGCTGGAAGAATTGAGCACTGTCTCATGACCCTACTCAGAGACGACTGTGGGAGGCTTGTGCTTTGTTTGCCCAGGTGGATTCTTACTTGCTGATGATAATTTGTATCTTTTTGCTGTAATAATATACAAGTATAGAGACCTCTTTAGTTAATGCCTGCTTTTCTGTGAAGCTCTCTGGGCATGGCTAACTGTAGGCCTTTGTCTCTGTCACAGAACCCAACCACTTCTTTCTGTTTGTGAAGGAGACTGCACTGTATTTGGTTGAGTATCCAGTTCTTCTGATATACAGATTTAATGCAATCACAATCAAAATACCAATTGGCTTTCTCATGCAACATCCTAAAATTCATATGGAACCAGAAAAGACCCAGAATAGCTAAAACAATTCTGAGTAAAATGAGCAAAGCAGGAGGCGTCCCTGATTTGAAATGATGTTACAAAGCTAAGGTCGTAAGAACAGGCTGGAAATGGCACAAAAACGGACATGAGGGCCAATGAAACAGACAAACGGATGTGAGAACAATCTCATGCGCATTCAGCTCTTTGATCTTTGAGAAAACAACCAAAAAAATCCTGGAGGAAAGATAGTCTCATTAATAAGTGGTGCTG
Source organism: Dasyprocta punctata (assembly GCA_004363535.1). NCBI lineage: Eukaryota > Metazoa > Chordata > Mammalia > Rodentia > Dasyproctidae > Dasyprocta > Dasyprocta punctata. The sequence continues at coordinate 14,690 of RJWM01020534.1, read as the reverse complement.
GGAATATTGGCTATCTACAGGCAGAAGACTGAATCTAGACCAATATATCTCACCATACACTAAGCTAAAATCAATATTGATCAAAGATCCAAATGTTAAAACAGGCGTACTTAATCTGCAGGAAGATAAAATAGGTGAAACTCTTGAAAGCATAGGCATAGGCAAGGAGTTTCTGAGTAGAAACCCTGTGCATAAATAGCGTCAAGAATCACTAAACGGGTCATATCAAATTAAAAAGCCCTGCACAGCAAAGGAGACAGCCAAGTAGAAAACAGAAAAGGAGTGTAATGTTTATGGTACATAATGATCACATTCCTTATGGGGAGTTGGAACATATATATAACACATCCTAAATCTTTTTTTATCCCCTCCCCACCTCCATCCCCCTTACTCCACCTTTTGATAGTGCTTGATTCGCCATTTGTCCTCCAAGTATGATAGATTCCTAGAGAACACTCAATGAATAAGTGTTGACTTAAGCAAAATCTAATAATTACTCCCTTTTCCCCAGATATCATTTTCTTCTGTGAAATTTTTCTGAGCAAAGCGAATAGAATTTAGGATAGCAAAATGTATAGGGCACAGGTAAGTTACGTATTAATTAGGGTGTGTGCCCCCTCTTTTAGATAGAAGGCTTAGCTGATTTTTGAGTTTCAAAATTTTGTTTGAACTTCTGACTAATCATAAAAAATCTTTATGTTGTGACTTATACAATATAAGAAAAATGAAATATGAAGATAGATACAAATGCTTAATAGCATTGGCGTTTGGCAATATTGAACATGTAATTTATTGAACATTAAATATTCTGTATAGTAGTATGTTATTTCCTTTGAATCCTAATAAGTAAAGTGTTTTACATTTCTACATCTTAACACAGTATTAAAAAAGATAATTTTGTGAAAGATGAGGAGTTATAGGCAGGAGAACATCACTTCTTCATCCCACTAAGATCATATTCCAGCATGGGCCATGGATGCTTTATCTATGTTAACTGTGCACTTTTTTAGAGCTGGGGCATGTGTAAATACTGCTTGTGTTTATCAGTCTTTTCTTGGAGAATTACACTATATTGTGCTGCTTCAAGAACCTTTCCGAGATGTTAGGCCAGGTTGGAAGTTTCTAAATAAATGGTGCTATGTAGAAATATTGTAACACCAGCAATAAAATCTGCTGTTTGGAAGTTAAAATATTATGACTGCACACTCTCTGGTATGTATTTCTCTGTGTGGATTGACCAGAGGTAAATTGCCTTTTTCTTTTAGAAGGGCTACCGGTAAATACAAGAATGTGTGATGGAGGTGGTGATGATGGTCACATATACTGTGCATGTGTGTGTCAAGCCTTGCACAATCTTCCATTTGTGTGTGTCAGAGAACGATAGTAATGAATTAACCATTGTTACCTAAAAGCTTCTTTTATGGGTATTTTCCTATGATTGCATGTGGATGCAGTGGAAATTATGACAAATTATTTTTAAGAAAATAATTCCCTTTATTTTGCATGTTCTTGAAGTTATGTTAACTTTTTTTTTTCATTGCTTGCACTTTACATTTCGGAGGGGAATAAATGACAGCAACATGGTGTAACATAAGCAATAAAAGTCTTGGATTCAGACAGCCAAAAGTTTTAAATCCCAGCTGTAATACTCAGTAATTATATGAACTTAGGAAAACGGGTTTGTTTCCTTGGCCTTGATTTCTTCCTCTGTAAATCAGCACAGGGTATTTTAAATGCAGAAAATAGTGAAGACTGCATCATTTAGAAGTCTGATTTATATTTGTAAAACATTTTATATCTTTCAAAATACTTTTATATGTTCTTTTTCCCCCCACATGCTATTTTAATCAATTCTTTTTTCATGTCATTTGTGATAGAGGGATTGTTTTAGAATTATGGGAATGCTGAATGCGTGACAATCATCACTGGATAGAGGCTCATGACTGCGCTTTGGTTTATTAGTTACTTATGCTCATAGCCTGTGGAAGGGACATGCTGTGCCATGCAGTGCCACAGAAGTATTGCATGCAGAACAGAGTGAGCAGCAGGGAGTATTTGAAACAGGCCTGTGTCAAGGGGTAGGGAGTGCTCTACTTCCTTTGTGAGGATGTGATTGTTTGTTTGAATAATTTCAGGGGCTGGCAAGAAATGGATACTTGGTAATCAGGAAACAGTGGAAATGGCACTTGCTCTCTTTAGAAAGGAAGGCTGGGTCATGGGGGGAAGGTGAAAATTAACCCAGGTAAGACTTCTCTGGTCTTCCCCCAAGTGTCAAGGCATCATTTGATATTAAGCCTTAATTTAGACCTTACATGCTACATGCCTTGTTTAATTTGCTCACCATAAGTGATGTTGGTGCAAAATTTTGAAGATCTAAACACCATAGAATATTGTCATAATAAAAAAGTGAATTAGAAGATAAGAACAAAGATTATCCATGGTTAGTCTTTTAAATGTGCCACATATACCGAAGAGACTTTATGGAGTTATTAGTTAAGCTGCACTTCTATGGTCTCTAAAGTTAATGTGATAATAAATACTTGCTTTTGTTACTTTTCTCTCAAAATATCCAACATCCAAAGTTAAAGAAGGAAAAGTTTATTTAGCTCACAGTGCATAGAGGTTTCAGTACATAGCTGACTGGCTCCAAGGCAGAATGGCACATGGCAGAGGACCAACAGTTCATGGCAGCAGAAGACAGCAAAAGCTACAAGAGGGAGAACAAGACATGCCTTTCCATCCCTTATATTATATCCAGTCTACTGGGATTAGGGTGATGACAGGCCAATCAGTGGATTGATTCAGCAATCACTCACCCTTAATCCCAGCATTTCACTACAAATCAGTCACATAATAGATTCAGTTACCTCCAGAAAACTCCCCCATCCCATGAGTGTATGAGGCTTTGAGGGCACATCCAGATACAAACCATAACAATACTTTAATTAAAATTAAAGAGAAGATAAAGTGAATCAAAGCACTAAGGGCTGAATTGAGTTTATTTCTAGAGGACCATATTTGCCAGTCAACTCAGAAAAAAATCTATTAACTATTTATTGAAATTGTCAAATGCTTACTGAAATTTGTCACTTTCTAGCCATACCTGGAAAACAGCACCAAGAGCTGTCTTATGTGTCTGCATAGTTAGGAATGAAGCGTATACTAGTTTTGAAATGACCATGAAATAAGTGACCTACCAGGGTTTTCCACATAGCAGTCAAGAGTTATTAAGGGCTCTTTACACTGGGATTGTGTTTTCTTCTAGTAAGCACCAAGTTCCTGTGAGATCCCAAGCTAGGGCACAAAAGAACCCCTGGCAGGAAGTGAGAGGGTCCCAGGCCTTAATGGAGGTAAGGCGCCCTGGGTGCAGCACTGGCTAGAGTAGGGACTGAGGTAGAGAGGGTGTGAAGTGATACACAAAACATGTACATTTGTGATCCTACAGTGTTTTTTTTTTTTTAAATATCAAATAAGATGTAGTTTTGTTCCTCTGTGCTGTGTTGGCAGTTTACTGTGTGGTAGTTTCTGCCCATTATTGAACTCAAGAAATGCAGATTTTATATGACAGACAGAGATATTGCTTTGCTTCCAGCATTTCTTAGCTAAACTTCTAAATATTATTGAAAACATGTTACATATTCATTTGCAAAAAAATAATATTATATGTTTGAAAACTTCCTCTCATGTATTTCAACTAGTAAATAGAGAACTGTAGGTATTAGAGAAAAATTAAAACAGAAAAGTAATGTGAACAAACCCAAACATGGAAACAGAGAATAATTCCTGCCATTTAGTCACTAGAATTCTTTCCTATCCAGAAATACTGCAAAGATTAGGTTTAAATAAGGCAGGGAAATATATTTCATCATATATCTGGGAAGGCCAGGGTGAAGGATTGAATTAACCACATTTTAGTCTAAAAGCTCAGCTAAGGTCATCAGCATTGTCTCTTTTCCGTCTGTTACTTTAACTTTGCTATCTTCAGTATGTCAGACACATTCTGTAATTTGTCTTTATGTAGCCAGCCATTAGCTCTAGCCCCACTTTGGCCCTGATGTTCTTATTGCACATAATATTAACATTGTTTATTAATAAAATAAAATATTTATTATCAAATTACCTTTGGAGGACAAAGAAGTCCAACAATAACCTAGAATCAGCAAATAAAACTGAAGTTCTTTGCCCCAGAGCCTACAAACGATCACAAGAATGCTCCCTCCGTGCATCTTCTGCACGTAGGTTTTACACCTCTGCTTGAGATATAATGATTTAAAAAGCCTGGTTCCTATGTAAACTGCTTTCACAGTTATACACAAGTAGCATGAGTTATGAAAAATATTGTGATATAACAATTCATGACTGCAGCAAGAGTTGTACTGCAGCCCAACGTTTGGGTGTAATGGAAGGGAAAACAGGTGCCAAATGAGTATATTTTTGTTTGATTAATGGAAAGAAAGTAAATATGTAAGGGAATGAAGTTCATATAGGCATACTTGGGAATGATGCTACGCACTGTGCTAACCAAGGCTATGAGGACTATGTTAGGAAATCTATAATATCAGAGTATTATAAAGTAGTGAGTGTTACATAATGAAAGGAAGTTGCTTCATTTTACAGAGAAGAGAAGATGAAACTCAGAAAGTCAAATCCTTGACTTCCTCAAGGATCTGTATCAGGCATCCTTGGGATTCATGCTGAGGAAGCAGGGAAAAAGCATAGAGACAGCAGCCAGAGAACTTGGTTTTGGATGTTAATGACAAGTAGGTGAAATTAACTTTGTATTTCATAAGGCTCACACAATGGGAAAACACTAAAGATGAAACATATACTGGATCCTTAAAAGTTATAAAACCTCAATATGAAGTTTCGAATTTTTTTATATATTTGGTGCAAACATTTTTTTCCTCATTATAAAACCAGTGAAAGCATGTTACAGCAAATTATGAAACTCATTTTTTTTTTTTTTTGCGGCACTGGGAATTGAACTCACAACCTCGCGTCTGCCAGGGCAGGCGCTTAAGTCACTGAGCCAAACTCCCGGCCCTGGTTTTTTGAGGCAGGGTCGCACTATGTAGCTCAGGCCGGTCTTACACTCGCGTTGTAGCCCAAGCTGGCCTCGAACTCACAACGCTCCGCCTACCTCAGCCTCCCGAGTGCTGGGATTAAAGGCATGCGCCACCACGCCCGGCTAATTATGAAACTCTTAACATCCAGGCAAACAAAAATTAAAGAAATCTACCATGATCGACCCCAGATTGTTATTGTGATGTTATCACTAGACCCAGTTATTGTGAGTTATTTAAAAATTCAGTATAGGTGAGGATTTAGCTCAGTGGTGCAAGCGCCTGCCTGGCAGGCACAAGGTTGTGAGTTTGATCCCTGGTAAAAAAAGAAAATTTAAAAATTCAGTATATATTAAATATATTTGCACAGCATATGAATATATTTTTCCAGTGAATAGTTTTTCCAGTTATTTTGCTACTATAAACAGAGTTTCAAGAACATTTTTATAAACAACAGTTTACATACATACTTAATTGTTACTTAAGAGAAATTTATGGAAATAGAATTTCCTCAACAAAGAATAAATATTTTAAGAGTTCTGCTTTTATTTTTAAGTAAAATTGGCAGGTGAATTATTCTTATAGTGTTATTGTTAAAAGGGAAAAGAAAAACCAGTTCAATTTAGTCCTTTTTCTTTCAAAAGCAGCTCATTATCCCGTTAGCAGTGCTGGGCCTGTACCACTTAGGTATTGCTTAAGGGTAATCAGCAGAAATATTTGTCTCTGAAATTAAGTAATATTCCAATGAGAACATATTTCATTGTGAGTCTGAGGAATTTCAATGTAGTTAATGACTTTTTAAATTTTTAAAAATGTATTTATGATTTTGAAATGTAGAAGCATTGAGTAGTGCGTTCAACCAATAAAGCATGAAAAGGTATTGGGTAAGACATTGATAATCATCTTTAAACACGGATTCCTCAGATCGTTACTCAGTTATTCCGATATATCTTATAGTAATTTTAGTTGCTGTTTTGTATATTTGTATTTAAAATAATTATTGAATATTGATCTTTTTTGAAAATTCAGTGCTAGGGCCGGGAGTTTGGCTCAGTGGCTTAAGTGCCTGTCTGGCAGGTGCGAGGTTGTGGATTTGATCCCCGGTGCCACGTAAAAAATAAATAAATAAAAGAGAAAATTCAGTGCCTAACACATTGCTTTATTCACAATAGACTTTTGTTTGCTTGAATGAGTGATTAAATGAACTGAAGAATGAGAATATCCCAAGTTCTCTTTCAAAACTGTATACTTAAATTGCATGTTTTATAATCCATATTCAGAATTTGGGAGTTGGAGGATGAGTTTCAAATATAATAGATTTAAAATTATAAATATTTTTGTACTGGTAGCATGTAAGGAAAGAGGCACTTGACCTGTTATCTGAATTGTTTGTCATTTAGTGATAAATTTGTGTGTTTTTGTGTATATGTAATTTTGACGCATGAAATACTACTATGAGTGGCATATGAGCATACATTATGGAAACCATTGTTACCCACATAGTTTATATTTTATTTCTGATTGACTAGATGTAAGCTCAGCAAATACTCTCCAGGAAATTTTTTATTTTTTTTTAGGAATAGGAAACTATAGAAAACATAGATTCTTCTATAAGTGCCTATATGTAAGATATAGAAAATGACATAACCCATGGTAGAAATTTAAAACCAATTGTTAGTGTCTCAAAAGCAGGTACACTTCCTTCAAAGTGAATGAAAGACCATTGGAGCATGTGAATTTATCTCTTGTATTTAAGTCTATTTTTAGGTTCAGTGACTTGTACTTAAGAATGGTTTTAAATTCTTGGCCAGTGCTTCATTTAACCAGCATGTGGTACCTGGGGATCTCAGGCAATTAATAGCTAAAATACCAGTAAGCTTTCCTTAAGAGCTCTTTCGTTTCAGAATCATGAAACACATACTCGCAACCAGTTTATACGTTTACTCCTAAGTACAGTAGAGTGCAAACATGTTTGTCTGGTTGGAGTGCTGTAGATGTTCTAAATGAAGAAAAGTATTTCTTGTTTTATATTATGCCTATGTTGAATTAATGCGAGTATCTTTATACTCTAGGAAGGACACATTTTAATACTATGAGGCAATGATCTATTATACAGTGAAAAATTTGACTTGTTTAAATCATAGTTCTTCAGCATTCACTAAGTGAAAGGCATGAGATAAACACAGATGAATGTACAGTTTGGTCCCTCCCATCATGACTTTATCACTAAGTGCTGTATTATTCGTCAATTGTATTTCTCTTATTTTGCTCTTAAAGTAGGATATACTCTGCTCTATAAAGTTATTTACGGTATAATATTTAAAGTGCTGCAACTGTTATGCTAATGTACTAAAGTTTGAGATAAGTATATAGGAAAAATATTGTAGTGACAAAAGCTGAAACTTTAGAGTCAGAGGGGTTCAAGTTAGCTTCCGGTGCATAGTAACTATATGATTTGAGGAATGTTCTTTATCTTCTCTAAATCTTCATTTCCTCAATCTGTAAAATGAAAATACTACTTCTCATCTCATTGTGTTGCAAGAATTAGAGAAAATACCTAAGTCTTTTCAATATATGACAATTCTTTGACTTAATTCATTTGAATGAACAATTTTATATATTTTTATGCTCAAAAGAGAACTTTCTTTGGGACTTTTGCAGCTGGGTTTTTGAGAGATATTTGCTTCATACTCTATAAAAATTAAGTAAAACATACATTTTAATAGTGGTAAAAGAAACAATCCATTTACTATGTAGGCTATAATAACTGGTTTGGAAAATACTTTTTTCCATATTTTCTAATTCTTGAAAACAAAAGTTCTGTACACTTCTTAGGGTAAATTTTGTTCATCTTTTAAAATATGTGTGTTTTCTAGTTTTCTTCTTAACACTATACTTGTATTTTTAAATATTTATATGCATAAGTATTTTTTGTTATTGCATTATGTAAATACTTCAGCATATAATTTTTTCAAATATTCCTACATTGGAGCAAAAATACTTTTTTGCTACTTCAAGTACCATTGATATAAATTATAATTAGATCATATTAAATAATTACTTTTGCATTTTGTTAAAATAAAATCAAGTCAGTAAAGCCTGAGGTAGGATCTTAAATATGCTAATGCTGATGATCATGATATTAACAGTCACATTTTCAGGAATGACCATTAGGGCTAATGATGTTCTTGAACTATAATGAGTTTTTATTAGTGAATTTGTATACAAGTAGATACCTTAATCAGTACCTAAAGTTTATTAATCAAATTCATATACACAGTTTTAAAGAATTGATGATGCAATTATAGCTTTTTATTCTTTAGGATATCATTAAACATGGTTGTTAGGAATGAGTATTAATGGATGCTCTTCAATAACTAAGTTTATTTAATGGTACATATGCACAAGCACTTTATAATTACTGTCATATTAAGTAGTATAAATGCAATCACTGTCAAAGGTATGTAAGCCAGTTGATTAATATTCATATGTTATGCATGCTGTAACATTTTATGCAGGTATTTACCCAGTTTTACTTGAGTTTCATAATGTGTTTCTGAAAAATTTTCGTATTTAATAGCCTGGTTTTGCCTGTAAGTTCTGACAGACCATGGTATGACATTTGTATGGCTGTGCCAAAGAGACAAGGATGAAAAGTGATTGAATTCACATGGACGCTTCATTTAAGGACACAAAATTTCCACTTGGTTTTTATAGGTCATTTTTGTTCTATGAACTTACATATTAGGAAAGAACTTTAAGAATTTTCAAACATTGTTGAAATATAACTTTATCGCATGTATTTAAAGTGAAAAATTTCATATGCCTGTGAAAATCATTTTAAGAATGATAAGGAATGTATGCATTATCCCCCCAAATTTCCTTGTACACCTTTCTAATCCTTTAATTTCTTTCTCTTTCATATGTAACTGGTTGCCTATCTTAAACTATAGGTTTATTTAACTTTTATATAATTGCATATAGACTATTTCACCAGCATATACTTGGCAAAATTTTTGATGTAATATTAGCAAGTGGCTCAGGAATGTATCTAACACTATTATTCAATAGTGAAAATGTATTTGACAATATTTAATGGCACAGTGTCTCAACCTATGTCCCTTCTTTATAAAATAACCTGAAGTATAGTTGCAAGTTATGATCTATACTCTATTCAGGTTAACCTTATAAACCAAGCAGGGTGCTTCATGACTAAGTCTCAGCACTCAGAAGGGTGAGGCAGGAGAATTGCCACGAGTTTGAGGTCAGCTTGGGGTACATAGTGAGTTTAAAGCTAACCTGAACTACATAGCAAAACCCTGTCTCAGAATAAAAAAATAGTTAAACCCCAAAAACATATAAGGAATTAGATCAGAGTAGCTTCAGAACTTATTTAATTAGTGGGTTTAAAGTATTTTAGTAAATGAAAACACCTTTGCATTTCTCTAATACTTGAAATTCTATAAACATAAAATTTATACAGATTTTATATAAAATTAAACAATACTCATTAAAATATAAAGCAACTCAAAGTAAAGACAGGCATAGATTTTATTAACATTTGATTCCTTAACAGTTCTTGGAAATTTAATAAGTTTGAAATAAGCCCTGGAAACACTAGAATAGAATGCTGTTACTGATGTATATATCCCTTCTTTAAAGTATGAAACAGGAAAAAATTTATCAGAATTTTGGATAATATATATGAAAAGAAAGAAATATAAACATGAATGCACACTTTTTAAAAACAATAATATGTGGAAAACATTTAAATTGCTAGTGAAAATACAAAGAAAAGCACTGAAAAGACACAGGATTTATGTGAGAAAATTTCTTTGAATGTTATAAAACAAGATCTTAGTAAATAGAAAAGAAAATGTTATTCTTAACTGTCAAGGCTTCTTATGTCAGTTGTATCAAGTTAGCATAAGTTTAATGCAGCTCCAATTAGAGTAGTGCACAGATTTTTACATGTGTAAGATGAATTTAAAATTTATGGGAAACCATAGATGCTGGCAAAGAACACTGAGAGAACATGCTATAAAGTGCTTCGGCCAGTTCAGTGCAGTAGTAATACTTATGTGGAATAGGCGTGGTGGCACATGCCAGAAATTTCATCGTGTGGGGAGTTGAGACAGGGCAATCACAAGTTCAAGTCTGCTCTGAACAATTTAGTGACATAGGGAGACCCTGTCTCAAAAAAAGAAAATCAATGATAATGAATATTTTCCACAAAATTTAAAACAGGAATCACATAATTTATGTGATAAACTATTTACACATCTTATCAATGAGAGTTTTGGAATAGAATAGTATAATGATGACATTCTGGGAACAGCTGTAGGACAAAAATGACACTGAACTTCCCATTTCCTTCTGTGTGTAGAATTATATTTGTATAGATTAAAAATTTTAATTGAAAAATAAAGTCCTTTTTGTGAATTTTAAAATGAAAAGAGAACAAAGGTGATGATACATCATTTCAAAACAACATAATAGGAGATTAACAATGGTTAATGTATTGATATGGATCTTCAAAATAGTTGCTCAGATTACAGATACAGGCACGAAAAAATGGTCAAACAAAGCACAAACAATTTTTTTGGATGAACTGACCGAGATTGGTAGTATAATTATCTGTCTTGTGTGTGTGTGCGCATGTGTGTGTGTGTGTGTGTGTATATATATATATATATATAGTCTTTTCCCTTGTTTCTTTTTCCCTTTCTCTCATCCCAGTTGTTCTTTCCTTTTGAGAAGTTTCTTCCCCTTTCACTTTTACAATATCTATTTTGGATCCTGTTTACTTTTTCAGTTGTTTACACTAAGGAGACAATAAAATATTTACACATGCAAGTCTGATTTGTTTCACTTATGAGTATGGTCTCAAGTTACATCCATTTACCTATAAAAGTCTTGAGTTTATGTTTCTTTATAGTTGAGTAGTATTCCATTGTATAAAAATACCATATCTTTTTTAACCATTCCATGGTTAATGGGCATTTGCGTTGTTTCCAAGATTTAGCTTTTACAAGTTGTGCTGCTGTAAACATGGGTGTGCATGTATTGCTGTGGTATGATGTTTTCAGTTCTTTTGGGAAAACACCCAGAAGGGTAATAGCTGGGTCTAATGGGACCTCTAATCTTAGTTTTTTGAAGAATCTCCACACTGATTTCTACAGTGGTTGTACCAGTTTACATTCTCACCTACAGTGGAGAAAGGTTCCTTTTTTCCCACATCCCTGCCAACATTGGTTATTGATTGATTTTTGGATGATAGCATTTTTTCTGGTGTGAAATGGAATCTTAGTGTTGTTTCAATTTGCTTTTCTCAAATGACCAGTGATGTTGAACATTTTTTCATATATTTATTTGCCATTTATATTTCTTCATCTGAGAAGTGCATATTCATCTCATGCCTATATTTGGACTGGGTCTTTGAATTTGGGGGTCTGATGTTTTTCAGTTCTTTATCTGTTCTAGATAGAAGTCTTTGTCTGAGGGAAAATTGGCTAAAATTATTTCCCATCCTGTGGGTTTTCTTTTCGCTCTGTTGGTGATTTCTTTTGATGTACAAAAACTTTTTATTAAGGTGAAAACATAAAATAGGTAAAATATTGTTTGATATAGAAAAAGTTTTGTATGATTAAAATATAACAGTAATGATTGTAAAAAATGATAAAATCAAATAAATCTCCCATTTGAAACAAACAAAACCAGCTTCTTAAAACTTTAATGATGTAATAGATGCGGTAAAAGATACTCATATTTTGCTGTTGAAAGATCGTTCTTGGCGATATCTATTTAAATTTTTTAGAATGTATCATTTTGAAACTAATCTTCTTGTTTTGGGGACCTGAGCTCAGAGATATAAATGTACCTTCACTTTGGGACATAGTTAGATGCAATATGCACATTCCAAAAACAAAAAAAACAAAAAACAAAACACCTCCAGTAACCAACGCTGTCTTTCCCCTCCCTTCCATGCATACATTTATATACTTCTTTGATAAGCTCAAGTTGTTCTCTTTAGAAACGTTTATTTGGAGACCACTAAATACCACACACTATTATAGGAACTGTACCAAAGGCACACTGCACAGAGCTATTTCTTCTCTCTTGGAACTTACATTTGTGTTGGGAGATAATGTTGCAGAAATCTGATATCAAACCAAATGGAAGACCCTTTGTAGAGAGTTTGGAAGGCAACAATTTATTATACTAGTGGGCTGGTGGGACCAAGCCCAACTCACTAGCCACAAGTGAGTTTAGAGTTCAGTTGAAGTACTATTTACAAGCAGGACATACAAGGCTGATAGCAGGTTATCATATAATTGATTGCATGAATCAAGTCATGTATTGTCAGACATGTTTGTTCTGGGCAGGTTAGTCAGAGGGGTTGCTTATCATAAGGTGGGAGTAAACAAGCAGGCAGCGGGGACTGAGGTGTTGGTTGAAACTGCACATGTCCTTGACATGTAATTCCTTTTAATGCTAAAACTAATCCTTTAGTGCTATGGATACTATTTTGGTATTTCTTTATAATTATTGTGTTAATTATCTTGTTATGATAAAGACTTGCATAATTTTAATATACTAATGTGGTGAAGTTTTATAGATGGTATTTTATTGGGTTGCATGACAATTTGGAGAGCTTGTGGGATTTAGAAAAATTTTCAGAAGTTTAGAGACTATAAATTTTTAATGAAAAGATTCTCAAAGGTAGATGATACAAGGTTTTCAATTGTGAATTGCCATGAATGATAAATGAAATATGTTTCTTCATTTTCTTTCTTTTTTTCTCCACAATAAGTGGACTGATTTTGTTTAGTAGGCATGAAAGATGCATTACTTTCCCTCTTTTAGTCTAATGGTTCCTTCAGAGTTGGGCACAGAAATCCTTCCCATGGAACTCGGATAAAACATTATTTAGAGATTTTGAGATTTCTAAGACAGCAGGATAATTTGAGAAACTTTGGCTTCCGAGTCTTGAGGGAAAAGCAAGCAGAGATAGGTTTCTAATATCAGGTAGGAATTTAGTGACATTTAAACTTTTCATCTGAGCAAACATCATAAGAAAACACTTTTTAGTACTTGAATTCTAAAAGTGTGACCATCCTATCCCTAAAACTTACTGCTTTTCTTCTAAATGTACTTATTAATAAATATGAATTTTAGTGGTAAGAAGACTGCATGAAAATTTATTTTTTACTAATTCAGAAATTCAGACTGATGTAATCTGAATTTGCTTTAACTTACAAAATGCTTCATGAAGATTACTTCAAGTACTGCTTAATCTTATAGTGATTTATTTAAAAAATCTGAACAATCTAACTTGTCATATATCTCTTAATAATCATAATTAATAGCAAAAATAACAAATTATTCTGGACTCTTTGCCATGTAAAATAAGGCATGATTATGTCATACTGAGTTTGTAGGAGGTATTACAAAGAATACAATTTTAACTATGTTTTTAATAATTCTACATGTGATTTAAAATGAGAACCTTTAAGAACTCTACTTGAGAAACAAAATCTTTTTTTTTTTTTTTTTTTTTTGGTATCAGTAATCCAATTCATGCTTGCCTGGCAGGCACTGTGCTAAGCTATATCCTCCACCCAAGAAACCAAATCTTATACAATTATGTGAATTTTTCTTTGGCAATATTTTGAAACTATTCATTTATTTATTTATGCAGAACAAACCCAGAAACTTTATTCAAAAAAATTTTGTATGGGTGATGGTATTTATAAGAGGTATCATATTTTTCCTTAAATAAAAGTTGTATAACTATTAGTATGTGCTGAAACTTCTAGGTAACACGAGTTTTCCTTCTTACTATATCTAAATTTTTCTTTTGTTTAAAATTCTGACATTTCTTCATATAACCAGGTTCTTTTGGAATGATAGCAAGAATAGAACCTCATGTCTCATGTATTTGTATTATAAGACTTGTTAAAAATAATTTATCTTTATGAATTTTTACAAATCTAATGAACTTCTTCCTTCCATCTTCCCCTAATTGTTTCTGAAGAAAAACATGAAATAAATGCCTACTTTGTTAAAAAGTATTTGGGAATGTAATCCTCATATGTAGAGTTTATTTGGCTTAAATTTTAGTTCAACATAGTGTATGTGCATTGTCAATGAACTTCCCAAGATTTTGAAATACAAAATAATGACATTTTTGGTATGAAATATTAGCTACCCTTTATTTTCTCATCAAATAAGTGAATAAGAGGTAGATATTTTTAGACAAATGTTCATGTTTACCATTCATTAAAAACGGTAAAGAGAAAAATAATCACAAATAGTGATGATTCATGAATCATTAGTCCTGATTTAGGTAATTTTCATGACAGATTCAAAGTCAATACTTCGGATTCTACTTTCTAATATAAACTGTAAACTTTTTGACAGGCAGACATTGCTACTCTGTCATGTCCCTTTGTGCTACCTCTATAAGTGCTCATGATCTTTTAGTACAGTCTTCTAAGCAGCTATTTCAACATGCGGTCTGCTGCGTGAGACACCAAAGGCTGCAAAAAACTTTTCCTCTCTCCATTATAAATGTTTAGGGGAGAAGATATTTTGGACTATTTAGTCTAATTTCTTTCTTTCTTT
>RJWM01020533.1:0-37158 GCA_004363535.1 Dasyprocta punctata | reverse complement strand
CAGACAGCTGCCTTAACAAACACATTTCCTACATAGTACTCTGCATATTAAACTGACTAACCTAGTAGTAACTTTAGAGAAAAGCTGTGGTGCTGGCGTGGGGGAGCAAGGTGAGACAATGTCCTCACCTCAATCCCTAGATCAGATCAGGAATCAAACGTATTTCCCAGAGAGCTGATTTGCTTGTGGAGGCACACAGCGTTTTGCAATAAACTGACTCCCACTGAGTGGACAGTCTAGAATGCTCCCACTCTTACATCAATACCACTCTCCAGCCCCATTAGCTCTGCTGGCCAGGCAACTTCCAAGCTCAGAGGCCAAAACAGACTGTCCCAGGAGCCAATCCTTGTTAGAAGAAAAAAGGAAAGCAGATTTAAGGGTTTAAGAAAAACCCTTCCATTTCCTTATATCTCAAGAAAGAGATTACCATCATAAACAGGAACAGGGGCAATAAATCACAGACTGAGGCCTGGAATTTCATAAAACCTTGCTCCCTTTCCTCTCCCTATACTGAAACAAAAGCACACATATGGCAAATCAGTGCTTGGGCTAGGATGTGAACGGAGGAAGTTGGTCAGCTGACTTTCTCTGAAAAGCTTTGTTCTGTGGAATAAAAAGTCATTAATAGAAATGCCCTCCCTCTGCATTCTCTTCCCCTGACGGAAGTGAGAAGTCCTTTTAAATCAGACCAAATACCACCTCAGGGAACAACTGATAGATACACTTAATTAATTAATTAATTTTTGATACACTTAATTTAATAGGTCATTTAGACACTCACTTTTTTTCATTTCATTAAGCTGTCTATTGGACCAGACTGAAACCTAGAAAGTGCTTGTCCCCAAGGTGGTGATACAGAAGTTACAAAGGATCAAATTAAGGTAAAAACATCCATCTGACAGATGGCTCAGAATTGGAAGTAATGGAAAACTAGAAGGAATACAATTTTAATTATCTTCTTGGGGTAAGATATAAGTCTAGGTATAGGGAGATCACAAATTTATGGAATCCCTAAGTGCTGAATGACAGACTAATCTTTGACATGGGACAGGTTTGACTAAGAGACACAGAGATATCAGTTTTGAACTGACACCAAGGTCACATAGGTGGCAACATAGACAGCTTTCAGTCCATCTAAAGACTCCCAGACCCAAAATTAAAACCTGGAACTACTGGCATCCAGTTTCTGTGAAGGTTGGCCCCATTCTCTCTAATCACTCAAAAGGAACAGAGATGGTTAACAAAATCTAGTAACAAGGTAACAAAAGCAATATATGTGAGCCCAGGAAGACTTGTTACTCTGAGTTGAAAGGAGTCAGACTGAAAGCAGCATATGTGTGTACTGAGCTCGTAAGTGACACCCCCCCATCTGTGTCTAGAACAGTGCTTGACAGATAAAAGGTACCAATTCATATTTACCTAATAAATATGTCTTCTATGCCAGACACTGATCTAGTTTGAGTAGTTGCTTTTAATAACATCCCCCTTAAGACTGGAAAAGTTCTCAATGAGACTAAATCTCTGCTTGGCCTATACGCATTAAGGAAGGTAAAAAGAGTCTTGTTTAATTTTCCCCAAGATGACCTTAAGTAAAGGTTCAGCATTACTAACCTTATGAATAGCACTAGGTATTAGTGGTACAGCATGTGCCTAGCATTTTTGAGGCCTGGGCTCAACCCCCACCTTGTGCGGGGGGCGGGGTGGGGGAGGATGAAGGGAAATAAAGAGAAAAGAATCTTCTCAGCCTTGTACTCTCTTCATCAAGAATTGGTTTGTTTTATCTGTTTGTAAGTATGTGTGTATGCTGTGTGTGTGTTTATTTGTTTGAGACAGAGAGAGTCTTGCTATGCATCCTAGGCTGACCTTGAAAAGAAGTGATCTTCTTGCTATTATAGACAAGCCAGTTAGGAAGAAGACAGCAGGCAGCCAGAGAAGCACTAGGCCCAAGGTACAGTCAGGATGACAAGGCCTTGGTCAGATAGGAAGGAGCCTGAGGTCAAGAGTTAATAAGAACGAGGGGAACAATTAAGTCTAAGTAAGGTAACAATCAAGGTGATGGATGACCACCGTGACAAATTCTGCTGCTATCCATTTGGAAAATGGTTTTTCCTTTTCACTTTGTTCTTTTAAGAAACCACTTAAGATAGGAGAGTGGTCAAGAGGCACCTGCAAACACACTTGCTACATGCCCTAACTCCTTATAGGCCCATTTCTTTCTTTCTCTCTCTCTCCCTCCCCCGCCTTTCTCTTTCTTTCTTTTTGTGATAAGCTCTTGCTATATAGTTCAGGCTAACCTTGAACTCATGGGGATCATCCTGGTTTAGGCTCTAAAGTGCTGGGACTACAGGCATGTGCCATCACACCTGGTCCATTTCTAGTTTAAGTAAGCTTGTTTTTTTTTGTTTGTTTGTTTTGTTTTTCTACCAGGAATCAAACTCAGGACCTTGTACTTGCCATAAGTAAGTCTGTTTTAGTCTAATAGGTTGACCTTAGTTGGACTCAGAGTGGTCTGAGCCCTAGTCATCTTTTCATATAAAAACTCCTAGATGGAGTCCCCTTGGCAACCTACTTCTGGGTCCCATGCTATTGGGAACTATTTCTCTCTTCGTACTAAACTTTCTTCCTGTCTACCTCCCTTGTCCTTGAATTCAATCTTCAACTATGTGTGACACAGTGATTACACTGTTACACTGCTTCAGCCTCCTCAAGGCTGAGGTTACAGGCCTGAATCACTATGTATGACCAGCTCTTCCACTAAGAAATATTCAAATCCACAATTAACTTACCAAGTGACGGATCCCATTCCAGGTGTGATACATGAGTGGGAAGACGAGTGCAAACTTAGCTGTGTAGATCAGTGCTGGTCCCAGACACAAAGACTTCACAAACTCCAAGTAAGACTCAAAGTTCCCAGGGAGCAACAGGGCCGACACACCAAACAGAGAGACCCCTAAGGAGAAAACCAGGTAGCCCATTATAAATGTCCTCCAGTTATAATTGTGATAAAACTGGGTATTGTGAAAGCCCCTGACACCTCATACTATTCTACACCATTCTGAAAGACAACACTGGAACTCTTTCTTCAATTTACAGTGGGAGATAGGATACTGGCGATCTGCTGGTAATCTCACTTTACAATATACCTGGTACATCATTCCTCCCTCTCTATGAAAACCTCGTTTGACGAAGTCACCCTCTTGCTGCACCATCCTCTCTGTAGAAAGAGTAAAAACAGTATATTCAGCCCAGGGACAAGAAAGAGAATTATTTTACATCATTCAAATCTCTATCAATAAGCCGGGCGTGGTGGTGCACGCCTTTAATCTCAGCACTCAGGAGACTGAGGTAGGAGGAGCGTTGTGAGTTCAAGGCCGGCTTGGGCTATAACGCGAGCGTAAGGCTGGCCTGAGCTACATAGTGCAACCCTGCCCCAAAAAACCAGGGCTGGGAGTTTGGCTCAGTGGTTTAAGCACCTGTCTGGCAGGTGCTAGGTTGTGAGTTTGATCCCCAGTGCTGCAAAAAAAAAAATAAATTTAAAAAAATAATAAAAAAAAAGAAATGGTATGACTTGGGAGAACTTTGAAAACATGCTAAGTCAAAGAAGCCAATCACAAATTTGTATCATGTAATTCCACCTATAAGAAATGTCCAGGATAACCTGGAATGGTGGCATATGCCTGTAAACATCACTTGAGAGGCAGGAGGATCCCGCAAGTTCAAGACCATCTTGGGTTACATAGTGAGTTCAACATAAGCCTGAACTACATAGTAAGACCCTGTCTCAAAAAACAAACAAAACAACTCCTCAATAGCAAAAAACCACCACCGCTACCATTAAAAAATGGGCAAGAGTCCTAAACAGACATTTCAGGGCTGGGGATATAGCTCAGTGGCACATCGACTGCCTCGCAAGTGCAAGGTCCTAAGTTTGATTCCCAGTACCCAAAATAAACAAACAAACAAACAGACAGACAGACATTTCTCAAAGGAAAACATACAAATGGCCAACAGGTTTATAAAAATACTCAGTGCTCTGAAATCCTCTGTAAAAGAATGAAACTCACCTTTAAGGTGCCTCCATTTATTAAGGGTTATAAAATTCAGAAAATTAAATTTATGACACTGAAAAAAAATAAAAATAAAAAATAAAAATGCTCAATACTGTTGATTATTAGGTAAATGCAAATTAAAATTGCAATGAGCTATCACTTCATACCTATTAGAATGACTTATCTAAAGATGATAGCAAGTGCTAGTAAGGATGTGGAGAAAAGGGTACCCTGGTATACAGTTGGAGGGAATGTAAATTAGGACAGCCATTATGCAAACCTGTGTAGAGACCATAAAACACTAAAAACAGAAGTATCATATGACCTAGAAATCTCATTTCTGGTTATGTACCCAGATGATTTGAAATTAGTTTGTCCAAGAGATATCTGCACTACCATGTTTGCTGCAGCATTATTCACAACAGCCAAGTCATGGAGTTGACCTAAGTAACCCTTTACAGACAGACAAAGCAAATCTGGTGTACACGATACACACACAATGGACTACTAAGCAGTTTTTAAAAAGGAGATTTTTAATTTGCAGCATGGATACAACTGGAGAACACCATGCTAAGCAAAATAAGCCAGGTATAGAAGGACAAATGGTATGCTTTCTCATTTATATGTGGACCATCACATAAACTCATCAAAGCAGAAAGTAGAATGCTGGTTATAGAGGCTGGGCTATAAGGGGTATAGGGAGATGACGATCAAAGTGTACAAAATCTCAGACAAAAAGAATAAGTTGTGTGCACCTTTGTTTTTTGTTTTTGAGACCAACTGCACAGTGTGGTTTATGCAGCTCATAATAGCTGAGTGTGGTAGTGTGTGCCTGTAAATCCTAGCTACTTGAGAGACTGAAGAAAAAGGACAAGAAGTTTGAGCATGGGCAACTTTGTGAAACCCTGTCTCAATATAAAAATTTTAAAAAGCATTCCCTGAGTTCAACCCCTAGTACTAAAATATGTGTGTATGTATATATTGTGCATTTCAAAATGGCTAAGTATATTTCAAATGTTTTCAACACAAAGAAATAATATTTAAGGTGATTAATATATTAATTAGCTTGACTTGCCTACTCCACAATGTGTCCATAAATCATAACAACACTTTGAACCCCATAAATATTTACAATTATAAATTGTCAATGTATACTTTTTTTAAAGTTAAAAAATATTCAAAATCTTATCAAGGAAATCTAAGGTGACAGACTTGGAATTGTGTGTGGGTTTTTTTTTTTTTTTTTTAAATTGTAATTTTTAAACCAAGTGTGGTGGTACACGCCTGTAATTCCAGCACTTGGGAGACTGAGGCAAGAGGATCACTGCACATTTGAGACCAGCCTGGGCTACAAAGTGAGCTCAAGGCCAGCCTGAACTGCACAGTGAGACTCTGTCTCAAAAAGATAAAAAGAAAAGAAAAGAAAAGGAATTGTGATTTCTAACTAAGAAAGCTTATAGGATTTTGCTGAGGTTTTTGTTTGTTTGTTTTTGGTGTTTTTTGTTTGCTTGTTTGGTTTTTTTTCTTTTTTTTGAGACAGGGTCTTGCTATGTAGTTCAGACTGGCCTCAAATTTGTGGTGATCCTCCTGCCTCAGCCTCCTCAGTGCTGGGATTACAGGCATACATCACCATGCCCTGCTAGCTTGTCATTAATACATGATATTATTCTTTCTTTTTTTTTTGCGGCACCAGGGATTGAACTCACAACCTTGCACCTGCTGGGGCAGGCGCTTAAGCCACTGAGCCAAACTCCCAGCCCTGGTTTTTTTTTTGAGGCAGGGTCGCACTATGTAGCTCAGGCCGGCCTTGAGCTCATGTCGTAGCCCAAGCACGCCTCGAACTCACAATGCTCCTCTTACCTCAGCCTCCCGAGTGCTGGGATTAAAGGCGTGCGCCACCACGTCCAGCTTATTTTGTTCTTAAAACAAAATGACACATGTTAACACAAGAAGGTTGATCTGTATAGCACCTATAAAAAGAAGATCCACCAGAAAGAACTAGGTAATATATCCCTAGCACTGTTCAAAGGAAAATAGACAAGATCCAATAAGTACACACAGCAGAAATGTTGAGAGGAAACAGATACACAGGATCAGTGGCCCTAGCTATTAAGATCAACCAATTCTTGCTTTGATTACCTGCTTACCAGACACCGGAGGATTATAACATGGTTTCCCACATAGACTTGCCTGTTGGAAGACGATGTACACTTCTGGAAATAGTACTGAGTAATTTTCTCACTGTAAGTCTTCTGTTTGAGGTACGAGGGATCGAAACAGGTTTCACACATGCAAAGCACTGAAGAGTTATATTCCCTTTCATGGTAAAATCTAAACTGACATGCTGGTTACAGTATCAAGTTTCCTAGTGAATCAGTCTATACAGCTAAATAAATATTGAATAAACAAAGTCAAATTTCTTCACCTACAGAGCAGAGGATCCTGGTAGTAAGCTAACTTTTCCATCCCTTGAGAGTTCACAGTTTGAAGAAAGATATAAATTGAAACTGATTAAATGTACCAAGAATAAAGGAAATAGGAAAAAGGAAGCACATGTTAAATGAAAGACTGCTCTGCTATCCCAAAGAACATATTTATTTATTTATTTATTTTTTTATTGCGGCACCGGGGATTGAACTCACAACCTCGCGCCTGCCAGGGCAGGCGCTTAAGGCACTGAGCCAAACTCCCGGCCCGGGTTTTTTTGAGGCAGGGTTGCACTACGTAGCTCAGGCCGGCCTTGTGCTCGCGTTGTAGCCCAAGCCGGCCTCGAACCCAGAACGCTCCGCCTACCTCAGCCTCCCAAGTGCTGGGATTAAAGGCGTGCGCCACCACGCCGGGCTCCAAAGAACATATTTATTTTTATTTATTTATCTATTTATTTATTTTTGGTATCAGGGATCGAACTCACAACCTCAGGCAGGTGCTTAGGCCACTGAGCTAAATCCCCAGCAAGAGTATCTTTTTTAAAAAAATTACCACTGTTGATAAAGGCAGAAGTCTTTCTTAAGTCTTCCCTGGCTTAAACTAGAAGTCACAACTGGTGGCACTCAGCCTAAAACATGTTTAGCTTTTTTTTTTTTTTTTGGTAGCACCTGGGATCGAACTCACAACCTCACACCTGCCAGGCAGGTGCTTAAGCCACAGAGCCAATCTCCCAGCCCTGGTTTTTTTGAGGCAGGGTCACACTATGTAGCTCAGGCTGGCCTTGCACTCACACTGTAGCCCAAACTGGCCTCGAATTCACAACACTCCTCCTACCTCAGCCTCCTGAGTGCTGGGATTAAGGGCGTGTGCCACCACACCCAGCTTTAGCTATGTAGTTTATTTGCAGTGTTTGTTTCTTTTTTTCCAGTGTTTTTTGTTTCTGTATTTTGTTTATTTCCAATACAGGAAATTGAACACACACTGAGTTATATACCAGCCCTTTTAAGTTTTCTTTTCTTTTACTCTGAGATGGGGGTCTCACAAAATTGTCCAGGCTGCCTTTGAACCCGTGATCCTCCTGCCTGAGTCTCTCAGAGTGCTGGGATTACAAGCATGCACTACCATGCCTGGCTGACTAGTAAAACACTACTTATGCATACAACTAAAGTGGAAAAGAAATCAAGTGTGGTAGCACATGCTTGTAATTCCAGTACTCTTGGTAACTGAGGCAGAAGGATAAAAAGTTTGAGCACAGCCTGGGAAACTTTTAGATTTTTCCAAAAGCAAATACTTGAATAATCAGCCCTAAGAATTACATTTTGTTCTAGCTTAGTTTTTGATACACCAATCTAATCTTATATATATGCCATATTTTGTTTCTCCTGCAACCAGTGACTACTAATTTGCATTCAAAATCTTTTGATACTTCACCTAGCACTTTCTTGAGCCAGCTAGGAGTCAACCTATAGGAAATCTGGAAAAAACACACTGGCTCAACCTACCAAAAGTAAAGGAAACAACAGAATTACATTTGGTGGAATTATTTATTTATGAAACAGGGTCTCGCTATGAAGTTCAGACTGGCCTTGAATTCATTATGCAGCCCAGGCTGTCCTTGAACTCATATAGATTCTCCTGTCTCAGCGTCCTAGAGTGCTAAAATTACACGTGTGTGCCACCACACCCAGCTTAGAATTATATTTATGCTGCTAAGAACATAAGACCCAAAATGAAAGGTATGATTGACAGGGCTTAGGAAACTGAAAGAGAATTCTTCCTTCACTACTACCTATGTAGATAAAGACATTACTAGTTCTAAAAGGACAATTAAGAATCAGGACTTTATAAGTGCTTAGGAAAAAAGTATAGCATTAGTGGGTAGATTTCTGAGTTCAGGGTTTAAATCCTAGTCTTATCATTTAAGTACTACACTAAGTATACTTAGATAAACCTGTTTTTGAGCCCCCGTTTCCTCAACTTGTTAAATGGGAAATCTTGGTTTTTAAGACTGTTTCAAGGACTAAGTAATTATGTAAATGTTTAATAAATAATGGCTGTAGTAATAATTGTATGTGAAATAGGTAGTTTTTCTTATGGGTTCAATCTTTTTTTTTTTTTTTTTTTCGGCTTTTTTGAGACAGGGTTTAACTATGCAGTTTGGGCTGGCCTAGAGCTCACTTTGTAGCCCAGGCTGGTCTCAAACTTGCAACAATACTCCTCCCTCAGCCTCCCAAGTGCTGGGATTATAGACATGTGCCACCACGCCTGGCTGGGTTCAATCTTTAAATAAAAAACCCAAATATATACATGCACACACACACACACATATCAAATGAAACAAAAGTTCCTGGTATACATCAGCATGGTTGTTAGTACTGATGCTGCCATTATGGGGGACTTTTCCAGAATGTTTTAATTGTCTGCAATGTTTTTTGTAGTCAGAAAACAAGTTTTTTAGACAATATTTCTGGGAGGTCAAGGAGATTTGGAATCATTACACAAATTCCAATACAGATATAATTCGAAGACAGATCATGTTGGCTGGCTGTCTTTCTATTTTTTCATAAATAAGGCTTACCTCTTCAAACAGAAATGACTTCAATCAAAGGTTACTTTACCCAAACTCTTCCTCATCATACCAGAAAAATATGTAAGAGGAAATACAATGAGATTTACTAAATCCTTTTCTGACGCCCAGTATACTACGAATCAGGAAATAGAACCCAAGTGCCAGAGTAGACTCCTTTAACAGCAAAATGGTTTAAAATGGGAAAAACAAAGTCACGGACACTGTCCTGTATAATCACTTAGACAAATTAAATGGTGTTTCTGCTTGGCTGCCAAGACCAACTCTTGCTGACTCCACAGCAGTTAAATGCTATATATGGAACTGTGAATACTGTCAGTAAGTCCTAGTGCCACTTCCAAAGCCATCGAAAGCTCTTTCAGACACTTCTTCCTAGCAAGTTCCTGCAGATGTCACTGCAAATGAAAATGAAAACATCCATAAGAGCCTTGGTGAAGTGAAGTGATGATTAAAACTCAGGTTGATAGCAGCTGATTGTTCTTTTAATCTGAAGTGCTGTCACACTAATCTCACCATGATGTGTTCTGCCCACCTGCTTCCCTACCAACTCTCTCTCAGGGTCACGAAGTATTCATATAATGAGGTGAAGTAAGGCATTTCTGAGTAGCATTTTGTCTTCTGGTGATAATCAGTTTTTCCAAGTCATTCTATCTTGGTAATACATGAACTAAAAGCAGTCATGAGGTGCAAAGGGTTGAGGATGAGATTTTTAACCATGAATGGTCGGCCTTTTCCAAAAGTACAAGATTAAGCCGGGCGTGGTGGCACATGCCTTTAATCCCAGCACTAGGGAGGTTGAGGTAGGAGGAGCATTGAGTTTGAGACTGGCTTGGGCTATAATGTGAGCAGGACTGGCCTGAACTACATAGTGCAACCATCCCTCGAAAAAAGTAAGCCTGGGAGTTTGCCTCAGTAGCTTAAGTCATGAGTTTGAGCTCTGGTACCAGGGGGGAAAAAAAAAAAAAGTACATGATTAATTATTCTAATTATTAAAAAAATAATCATCATCACCAGGCCTGTATCAGGAACTTTTAAATTCTTACCATCATAAGTAGGCATTACCGTAAGAAAAGGAAATGATGATATAGCAACTCACCATTCTTAAGATCTTTCTTTCTTTCTTTCTTTCTTTTTTTGGTACCAGAAATTGAACACAGGACCTTGCACATGGCCCAGACAGGTGCTTGTACTGGTGAGCTATAACCCTGGCCCTCTCAAGAGCTTTTAAGGGATCTCAAAAATGACAAGAACTCTTGATGCCTTTTCTAGTCAATGACCTAGCTGCTCTTTAGTCTGGTCTAAATTGAGACTAAAGCATACAAAACAGACAGCCATGAGCTAATACCCTGTGGGGTATTTCTACAAATACCCAAAATTCATGGGCTAGAAATTAATTTTTTTTTTTTTTTTTGGTACCGGGGATTGAACTAACCACCTCGCCCTTGCCAGGCAGACACTTGTGCCACTCAGTTAACCCCCTAGCCCCAATGTAAAAATTAGAATATCAAAAAAATAAGAAAAAACATTAGCAAATCAGAACAAATGAAGAAATTTTTTTTTTTTAAACCAGGAATCGAACTCAGGATGAACTTGGGACCTTGTGCTTGCCAGGCAGGTGCTTGTGCCACTGAGCTATAACCCCGGCCCTGGAGAAATAATTTTGAGAAAAATGTCACTGCACTAAAGTGAGGCCAGAAATCAAAATCACCTACATGTCACAAGAATATACTTTCCTACTGACCAGAAAATCTGTGTCCTCCAGATTCAGTGTTTTTCTCCTCTAGAGTTAAGAATAAACATTCTCAATACCTTGCTCATCGGTCTTCATTTTTTTTCCCTTTTCTATGCTCCTGACTACCTAGTCCTCTATGTCACCCCCTTTTTTGCCCCTCCCAAAAGACAAGCCCAACACAAATGCCTATAAGAGGTACACAAAAGTCTACAAGTAGAGCTGGGCATGGTGGCACACATCTGTAATCCCACTACTCAGGAGGCTGAGGTCAAAGGGTCAACTCAAGTTTGAGGCCAGCCTAGGCTACTTAGTGAGTTCAAGGCCAGCCTGCATTACAAAGCAACAACCTGTCTTAGAATTTTAGAAAACAAAACAAAAAACCAAATGTCTACAAGAGCTACACAAATGTGTAAAATTGCATAAGGCAATTAAGAGAACACAGACTAACGTGGTTCAGGAAGAACTGTGAGAGATGGGTAAGTATCATGACTCACCTAAAGGAATTCAAATTCTTTTTTTCTTTTAAAAAAAGTTATGTCTTAATTAACACATAGTAATTGTACATGCTTATGCGGTACAGTGTGATGTTTCAATACATGCATACATAGTGGAATGATCAAATCAAGGCAATTAGCATTACAATTTTTTTCCTGTGAAAAACATTCAAAACTCTTTCTTCTAGCAATTTTGAAGTACATAATACCTTACTGTTAATTACAGTCATCCTATCCCAAAACTTCAAAACTCTTGGAATAAAACATATTTGAGAAAAACCTCATGATGCTGGTTTGGGCAAGAATTTTTTGGATGACACCTCAAAAGCACAGGGAATAAAAGCAAGAAGAGACAAATGGGATTACATCAAACTAAAAAGCTTTTGCAACAACAAAGTGAACAATTAACAGAGCAAATAGACAACCTACAGAATGGGAGAAAGTATTTGCAAACTATGTTATTAGGTGAGGGGCTAATATCTAGAATATATAAGGAACTCAATGGCAAGAAAACAACTGGATTTAAAAATAGGAAAGAATTCAATTTATTTTAATCACAGTACAACCAAACAAAATATATCTATTAACCAAATATGGCCCACAGGCTGCCAGTTTGTACCCTAAAATAGACGGTAATACTACCAACTAGATATTTGCCTTATTCAATTTCTTTTCTTTTTTCTTTTTTTCTTTTTTTTTTGGCACTGAGGATCGAACTCACAACCTTGCGCCTGCCAGACAGGCACTTAAGCCACTGAGCCAAACTCCCGGCCCTAGTTTTTTGAGGCAGGGTCGCATTATGTTGCCTTATTTAATTTCAATCACATTCTGATCCTATGTCTCTAACACACTTATTAGGTCATCTTGCTTTATTTAGTTAGTATTGAGGTATTAGTGATACACAAAAAAAGTACATATTTAATACATAAATTTGCCTCAGCTTCCCCAGTGCTGGGATTACAGGTGTGCACCACACCACACAACAGTAATTAGGAACTTAAGGTTGAAACTTGCTCTATCAGTTCAATGCAAGCAGGTTAAAATCCAGGAACCACACATGGATTCCCGGGCCACATCAATCATCTTTTTTTTTAAATTTTATAACGATCATCATTATACTTGAATTCTATAATCCCTTTACCAACCAAAGGAATGACAGCATAGGAATGACAGCATCAGATCTTAGATAGGACTTCCCATCCTTAGTAATCAACAATTTTTTTTGTGTATATATACTGCATATATATTGTACACACACATACATATGGATGTGTGTACATATACATATTATTCACATACATATGTATACTGTATTATACATAGCAGAGACTGAGGGCCAGGGATATAGCTCAGTGGCACAAGCACCTGCCTGGCAAGCACAAGATCCTGAGTTCCATTCCTGGTACCAAAAAAGATTTAAAAATAAATAGCAGAAGCCGGGCGTGGTAGTGCACGCCTTTTTTTTTTTTTTTTTTTGCGGCACCGGGGATTGAACTCACAGCCTTGCGCCTGCCAGGGCGGGCGCTTAAGCCACTGAGCCAAACTCCCGGCCCTGGTTTTTTTGAGGCAGGGTTGCACTATGTAGCTCAGGACGGCCTTGCGCCGCGTTGTAGCCCAAGCCGGCCTCGAACTCACAACGCTCCACCTACCTCAGCCTCCCGAGTGCTGAGTGCACGCCTTTAATCCCAGCACTCAGGAGGCTGAGGTAGGCGGAGCCTTGTGAGTTCGAGGCCCACTTGAGCTACAACGCGAGTGCAAGGGAAGGCCGGCCTGAGCTACACAGTGCGACCCTGCCTCAAAAAACCAGGGCCGGGAGTTCGGCTCAGCGGCTTATGCGCCTGTCAGGCAGGTGCAAGGTTGTGAGTTCAATCCCCGGTGCCGCAAAAAATAAATAAATAAATAAATAAATAAATAGCAGAGACTTAGCTTAAGGTAACTCATACCAATGCCTCAGCAGTAGCTCCCTAAATATAGGGTCCTTACCTTAGGGCCACTAGCCCTGCTAAGCCCTTCAATAAAAATAGTTTACAGAGGCCTAAAAGGGGCCCTGAAGGATATTACAAAAAAACAGGAAGGGTACTTTTCCAATACTACCACCACTTCACCAAAGCAAATTAAAAGAAATCCCTTTCCTGTACTGACAGTTCTAATGGCATCAAATTTCTGAAGCAAGATCAGATTACACGCTAGGACAGGAAGGCTGCCATTTGCTCTATATCATACATGCGGGCCATCTCCTTGCAAGCTGGTAATGATGCCTGAAGTGATGAATAAAACTGGGGCTTTGCTCCCAGCCCAAAGTATCAAGAGACAGAGGGGTTTGGAGCTTTCATAACATAAAGCAATAGGGCTTCTGTCTCTCAGGTATATGACTTCATACAGTCTAAGCAAGATTATTTCCTTCATATTTCTTAGGATGAGTCTAAAGGTACAACAGGGAACCAACCATAAGAGAGAAGAGTTTGTATACATGGCACGGACTTATACGGTGTTCCAAGCATAAGGCCATTTTCCTTTGCCAGCAAAGGGCCTAGGACTGGCAGCTCAAAGCAGAAGCCCTGTTGAATACATGCTAACAGTTCATCCAAGCACTTCTTTTAGAAATGGTTTGCATTTGTTCATTTGTCGATATATAAGAACTGGATAACCTTTGTTAGGAGACAGCACCATTCTCTGGGTGACTCAAGGAGACAGAACAAACTCAGGATTTACCTATGTGGTGCTCTAATGCCTGATAACCTATTCTTGCTCCCCCTGAATCAAGCAGCTCTCAGCTAACCTAGCAATCACATCATACGGAAATACCAGGGTTGACATACAATACAGTTAAGTAGTTTTTTAATGTTTACTAGCTTATTAAAAAAATACTATAAAATATTTTTAAAAATACTATAAAAGATACAGATGAACAGCCAGATAAAAAGGTATATATGAAAGGGTTAGAAGGGTCCCAAGCCTAGAAGGTTTAGTCCCCATGGAGTTGGGTACATCTTGCCATCACGTGGATGTGTTTATCACCCCAGAAATTAGTTACATAGCTATTAAAGGTCAGCATGGAGGAGAGTAACATAAAGCTACCTCCAGAACCAGAATATGAAAACATAATTACACACAAAGCAGACATTTAGAAAACATGGGACAGTCATGAGACGAGGTGAAAACTAAGAAACCAAACAACGGCCTCCCCTGTACTAGTCAGAGCACAGGCCAAGAGAGAAGAACTGCCCCCCCCCCGCCTCAAGTGACTGGCTGACTTTTTCTTTTTTAAAACAGAAAAAAAGTAACAGATTAAAGTAAAACAGAATTTCACAACAGGGCAACAGGAAAGTAACAATAATCAACACATTGCATACTGTTATATTCACAGTAGTAGTTTAGAGTATAAGATATAGACATGAAACACTGTCCAGAAAATTATTAGCACAAAACTTTCCCCTCAATGAATCAGGAGAAACCAGTTATATGACTATCTTTTTTTGTTGTTATGACTGCTATATTATTTTCAAAAGAACATTTCACATTAAAAAGGAAATCTGAAAATGACCCTGTGAAAACCACTTTTCACTCAAAATTCTTTTTCTTTAACTATCTTAGTTTTTTATATACATACATAGATAGATTTTCTTTCAGTTTGTCACACAAGCGCAACAATATGATGGCTACATATGTATGACTTATTTAGTTCATTGAGAAGTATATTTTCAAGGTGACTGACTGATTTGGAGGAACACAGGCTGAGATGACAGCAACTAAAGTAAAGAAACAACACAATGCTTGTACTGCTTGATTGACTTTGCAGGCCAAAAGCCAGTAGTCTGAGCATCTATTTAGAGGATAACAATGTGCAATATAGTAACTACTGGGCATTTCTACTGTCTGGCTTTTGAAATCCAATATTGTTCTCATTGTTTTGTTTTGTTCCATTTTATTATTTTGTTTTATTCCCTTTAAAATTAAATTTAAAAACAGAAATAAAAAAAAGAAATTTAGACAACATGGCTAGGGGTGTAGCTCAGTACATTAGAGCACTTGTCTAACATGCACAGGGTCCTAGGTCTGATCAAAGCATGGCAAAAGAAATTTAGGAAACAAACACATAAAGATGTGTATTAACAGTAGAAGAGACTAGTATTCATTTTACTGAATATCTACAGCCATTGTAGGCATCCCGCTAGGTTGATACAAATACAGACAGATGTAGTCTGAGCCTTCATGGAACATATACAATCCAGTAAGAAAGAATGATAACGAGCAAGCAAATTACAACTCTGATTATGTATTATGAAAGGGAAAACTAGAACTCTTTGAGAGTATGTATTTAAGAGAATCTAAGCTACTTTTTGGTGAAAGTGAGGGTGGAACACATGCTATAATCTAGAAAATAGAAAACTAAAAAAGCAAAATACGTATCTATGTCTCTAGCACTAAACAAAGAAATACAAGCAGTCTACTGATTGTCTTGTATATTCCTACTGTGAAAAGATTTATCAGATACCAGAAATTTCCACTCCATCTAATACACCTTCCTACCTAAGAAGGATGCAATAAGTAAGCACAGTACACAGTTCACTCTGTGGCTGTATTTCATATTATATGAGTGAACAGTCTGTGTGCCAAGATTGTGAGATGAGTTAAGTGTGTTATAGTCTTCTGGAACCTGGTAATTCCAGGTGACAAAGAATAGATGCTAAAACTGCAGTTCTAAAAGAATCTTAGGCCACCCCTGCTGCCGTCAAGCGTGCTGCTTGGCAGAGGGGCTGGATCTGTGCTCTCCCCACCTTCTGCTGCCAGCAGGACTGTCTCCTGCTGCCTGACACTACGTGTCAGTGTCCCTCTGGAACACGATGCCCCCAAAAAGGGAGATGATGGAATTAAACCACCCCCAATCATTGGAAGATTTGGAACTTCACTGAAAATTGGTACTGTTAGATTGCCAAATGTTGGGAAATCTACCTTAATGTATTAACAAATAGTCAAGCTTCAGCAGAAAACTTTCCATTCTGCACTACTGATCTTAATGAGAGCACAGTCCCTGTGCCAGATAAAAGAGTTGACTTTCCTTGCCAGTATAACAAACCAGCAAGCAAAATCCTGCCTGTCTGAATGTCATGGACACTCCTGGCCCTGTGAAAAGAGCTCACAATGGGCAGGGCTTGGGAAATGCTTTTTTATCTCACATTAGTGCTTATAATGGTATCCATCTAACACATGCTTTTGAAGATGATGATATCATCCATGTTGAAGAAGTATAGATCCCATTTGAGATACAGAAATAATTAATGAAGAGCTTCAGCTTAAAGATGAGGAAATGATTGGGCCCATTATAGATAAACTAGAAAAAGTGACCATGAGAGGAGGAGATAAAAAACTAAAACCAGAATATGACATAAGGTGCAAAGTCAAATCCTGAGTTATAGATCAAAAGAAACCTGTTCAATTCTCTCATGACTTGAATGATAATGAGATTGAAGTGTTGAATAAACACTTATTTTTGACTTCGAAACCAATGGTCTACTTGTTTAATCTTTCTGAGAAAGACAACATTAGAAAGAAAAACAAATGGTTGATAAAAATTAAAGAATGGGTGGACCACAGCTCACACATGCATTCAGATTTCCAGCGTTTTGTTAACCAATAACCTTATGCACAAACACATGTATACAAGAATGTATAATACTCTGTATTTTTTTTTTTTTTTTGTACCAGAAATCAAACTCGGGACCTTGCGCTTGCCAGGCAGGCACTTACGCCACTGAGCTACAGCCCCGACCCATTCATTACTCTATAATTTATCTCTAGCATAAACTAAATGTTTCCCTAATAGATCTAAGTAGGTAAGTCTGCATTTGATAATACAATTGTTTTAAGTAAAGTTATGTGTATTGCCCCATAAATGATTATGTACTAATCTGGATTTAAAGTGGTAGGAGAGGCTGACAGGTCATCTAGTCAGAAAATACATGAGAACAAATAAGGGCACAGAGAACTGCTCCCCAAATGGGCTTCAGGAAATTCTGAATCATATTTGAAATGGTAGAGCCATGAATTATGTGATGATCCACAGATATGTCTTCATCTTTTAAAAGGGACCCCTTAAGAGACTTCAAAATAAATGAATGGAATACAGTTAAAAAAAAAAAAAAAAAAAAAAGAATGGGTGGTCAAGTATGACCCAGGTGCCCTGGTCATTCCTTTTAGTGGGGCCTTGGAATTCAAGATGGAAGAACTGATTGCTGAGAAAAGACAGAAGTATCTGGAATGAACATGACATAAAGTGCTTTGCCAAAGATCATTAAAGGTGGATTTGCAGCACTACAACTAGAACACTTTTCAGTGCAGGCCCAGATAAAGTACGTGCATGGACCATCAGGAAAGGAACAAAGGCTCCTCATGCTGCAGGAAAGATTCATACAGATTTTGAAAAGGGATTTATTATGGCTAAAGTAATGAAATATGAAGGTTTTAAAGAGGAAGGTTCTGAAAATGCAGTGAAGGCAGCTGGAAAACAAGGCAGAAATTACACTGCTAAAGATGGAGACATTATCTTCTTCAAATATAATACACCTCAGCAACCAAAAAAGAAAAAATTTTAGTTATTGCTCAGATAAACATACAATTTCCAAAAGGCATATGGTTTTTTAAATTAAAATTTCAGAAAACTGAAAGGACAAATGAAGTTGGGTAATGGAAATCTTCTACAAAGAAATTATTTTGTTTTTAAATTATAAAATACTGTGTACTTCCAATGAAATGTAAGTTACTAAATATGAACAACCTTGCTTTTCATGTGATTAAGACGCTACTTCAAATTATAGAAGCTTTTCAAGAGCCATATTACTCTCATGATACTTCATTAATCTCCATCATATATGCCAAGCCTGACACATTTGACAGTGAGGACAACGTGGCTTGCTCTACTTTGGATCTACAGATAATGCATGTTTTACACTATTCCAGATGTCTACAATCAATAGAACATTTGACAAACCTAAATAAATAAATAAATACATCTCAGAAGGCTGATGACTACTGATCCTGGATTATATTCATCACTCAGCTTGCCTATTACATTTCAATCTCTGCTCTATTATTTTAATCAATATAACATCAGAAAATACTAGAAAATGAGTTTAAAATCTGCTACAAAAGAATCTAAGGATATGGAAACTCATGATTAGTTGTTAAAGCAATGAAGTTTAAAGGGTCTCATCATTGTCTCTACATGAAGCTGCTGAACTGCCAAGAGGGCAGTAACAAAAGCCACAGAGGCAGCAGTTCTTCCAAGAACTGCATGTGTACATATATCAAAATATTCATACATACCTCCACTCAAGGCTATACCAGTGCCTCGATGGCAAATGGACATCACCATGGGAAGAGACCATCTACAAAGAAACACACAAAGATAATTTTTAAAAAGGAAAAGATGCAGGTGTGGTGGCATATACCTATAATCCTAGCTACTTGAGAGGCTTGAGGCAGGAGCATTGCAAGGTTGAGCCAGTCTGGGTAACTTAGTGAGCTCTTATTTCAAAATAAAGAAAGGGTGGGATATGTAGCTCAGTGGTAGAGTGCCCCTGGGTACCATTCCCAGCACCACACACACATATACACAGAGAAAAGATAATCCCATAGTAGAGAATCATCTTGGCAAAAAATAAAGACAAAAAAACTGAAATAGGCACTATTAAATATTTCTTTTATTTTCCTTTTTTTTTTTTTTTTTTTCCTTTGAGACAGGGTCTCACTATGTAGTTCAGGCTTAAACTCACTATGTAACCCAAGTTGGCCTCAAACTCATGGCAACCCTCCTGTCTCAACCTCTCAAGTGCTGGGATTATAGTCTTGTACCACCATGCCCAACCTATTTAATACTCCGTATTTCCACTACTTTGAAATAAGAAAACTGAGCTGGGCATGGTGGCTCATGCCTGTAATCCCAGCACTCAGGAAGCTAAAGCAGGAGGATGGCCAGGAGTTCTTGGCCAGCCCAGGCTACATGAGCAAGTTCAAGGCCAGACTGTACTACATAGCAAGTACAAAAAACAAAGTGAAGCAAAACAAGACAAAACAAAATGAAACAATACAACAAAAGAAAGAAAGAAAGAAAGAAAGAAAAGAAAAGAAAAGAAAAGAAAAGAAAAGAAAAGAGAAAGGAAGGAAGGAAACAAACAAACTGGGCTGGTATTGCTCACTGGCAGAGCATTTGCGTATCTTGCATGAGGCACTACAAAAGACAAAGAAAATAAGAAAATTGATTTATTAAGAAGTGTCTTTCCCTTTTTAATAAACTACATTACTGTTAGAGCTGAGAGAAACTACTCTTTTTACAAGGAGAAATGACATGAGTCACCATGTTGACACCAGTGAAAGTGGGTACAATTAGAAAGTAATCACCAGAATACAACAACCCAGGTTCTGCTGTTTTCCAGTTCTAACAATGAAGTAGAAGAAAATCTGATGAGTTTTATTTATCCAGTTTAAAAGAAATATATGAGCATTCTTTTTTTTTTTTTTTTTTTTTGCGGCACCAGGGATTGAACTCACAACCTCACGCCTGCCAGGGCAGGCGCTTAAGGCACTGAGCCAAACACCCGGCCCTGGTGTTTTGAGGTAGGGTCGCACTATGTAGCTCAGGCCGGCCTTACGCTTGCGTTGTAGCCCAAGCCGGCCTCGAACTCACAACGCTCCGCCTACCTCAGCCTCCCGAGTGCTGGGATTAAAGGCGTGCACCACCACGCCCGGCTAAGGCCCCGTCTTTTAAAAAAAAAGTAGCAATGTACAAAGAAACAAAAAAGAATTGGCTAAGCACTACTCTGATGAATTCATTTTTGCTGGACAAATGCAAAAGGTGGAATGACATAACCAAGGACAAACAGAGCAATGACATAATTTGATAAGAATCAGGAGATTAAAACTCAGAATGAGCTGAGACTTGCAAAAATGTCAAGAACAACAAAAAGGGGCTTTTAAAATTGTATTCAGAGAAAAAAGCCTCCTAATTAGGATAGACAATTTTATGTTAACTGGTAACAGAGTGTGAAATAGACTGCTCTAGTATTTTGTCAGAGATGATTACCAGACTGAAAAAGAAAGACTAAATATTGATTGGACAAAACTGAAAGACATAAGGACATTGTAAGACATTGCTTAGCATTCTAAATGTACTTAGGGCTCCTAAAGCAGATGAATTAAAACCCCATGACAGAAAAAACACAGTTGAATGCAAATGTTATCCTCATTTTAAAAAGTGGTTAAACACCATAGCTTGGTTAGTCTACTGAGTAGGTGAAGCACACTTTATTTATCTAGTACCATATAATCTTCGAGAATCTTGTCCTTTCTTACCAGTCAAGTACTTAGCCCCTTCCCTTGGGCTCAGGCAAGACTTCATGCCTCAGGAAACAATATAGCAGAAATCAGGATGCAAGACTTTAGTATTTCCCTTCCTTCTTCATGCTATGAGGAAGCCTGAAGCAGTTTGCATATAAAGTTTGAGTACTGCCAGGTGTGGTGGCGCACGCCTTTAATCCCAGCACTTGGGAGGCTGAGATAGGTGGAGCATTGAGTTCGAGGCCCACTTGGGCTACAACGCGAGCACAAGGCTGGCCTGAGCTACATAGTGCAACCCTGCCTCAAAACACTAGGGCTGGGAGTTTGGCTCAGTGGCTTAAGTGCCTGTCTGGCAGGCGTGAGGCTGTGAGTTTGATCCCTGGTGTGGCAAAAAAATAAAAAATAAAAAATAAAATAAAGTTTGAGTACTGAGTATGCGGAGTTTACATGGAAAAGCCCATGTTAAAAAAAAAAAGGGGGGGGCCCTCTAGACAGCTAGAACAAGGCCAAAATGTGAGTAATTGATCTTTGGATAAATCTAATCCCCAGAGGGCTGGGGATTTAGCTCAGTGGCATAAGCGCCTGCCTGGCAAGTGCGAGTTCAATCTCCCAGTACGAAAAAAAAAAATTTAATCCCCAGCTTCTCCGTTTTCCAGCAGAGGTCCCAGATACTACAGAACAGAGACAAGTCTCTACTATTCCCTGTGTGAACATGTGGTTAAGAGTCTAGTACAGAAAATCCACAATTTTAATTCATTTACAGAAGAGGTGAGTACTAAGAAATTCACTTTTTTGGAAAACACTGAGATCCTTTTGAACAGAAGTTACAGCTTATTTATCTCTCGTTTCTGACTCCTAAAAGAGTACCTAGCACACTGCGAGCTATTAAAACACTACTGGCATAAATTGCATTAGCTTTACTTCCTTTTTATACTTCGTTAATGGAATGCTAATAAAAGGAATGCTAGAGACAGAGAATATATGAATTTTAGCAAGTAATCTAACAACTGTGCTCCAAACAATACTATCAAAAAAGTAAAAGCATTTCTCCAAAGAAAATACACAAATGGTCAATAGGTACATGAAAAGATGCTCAACAGTCGGGCGTGGTGGCACACGCCTTTAATCCCAGCACTCAGGAGGCTGAGGTAGGAGGAACGTTGTGAGTTCAAGGCCGGCTTGGGCTACATAGTGCGACCCTGCCTCAAAAAAACTAGGGCCGGGAGGTTGGCTCTGTGGCTTAAGCACCTGCCCTGGTAGGTGCGAGGCTGTGAGTCCGATCCCCAGTGCAGCACAAAAAAAAAAAAAAAAAAACCAAAAAAAAAGATGCCTAACATCACTAATCATTTACTTTCATGCCTTTCCAAAGAACTCTGAAAGTCAGGAACAATGGATGATTTCAGGTATCTCAGACACCTTTCCGTAACATATCACCATGGAAAGAACTCTGTATTCTCTATTTCTTTTTTTCCACAAATGCGTCAAATGTGTCTGGAGACCCATAACCAGAAGAGCTAACTACATAGTGAAAGACTTACCTCAGCAGTCTACTACCATTTTTTTATATCATGGGGGGGTTAACTATAGATTTAGAATAATTTAGGAAGTTTCTCATCATTATAATCCTCCCCCAAACCATGTATCTCTTTTAGAAAAGTTTCACCACAAAGCACCAAGAGACCACTTGTTAGTCTCTTATTTTGTTAGAATATGTAGTTTCTGCAATCAGAATTATTCCTGGAATCTGAGTTAGAAAAAAACCCAAAGAGTTGTGGCATTTGTGGAGGTGGTCAAAATATGGCCAGCCTTTCTGGCAGAAACTCAAGGAAAGAGGGGAAACAAGCTCAAGATGCTTTGCTGGGTTAACCTGAGAAGAAAAAGCAGCAGATTTTCAGCAACTTTTCTGAGAGGTCACCAACAAAGAGTTATTATTAACGCCACTTCTTCGAAGAAGAGATAAACAAACACACTTATATGTATATGATTATGTACATACATCTTCAAGGTGACGACAAACACATGAGATATAACTGAAAATTGTATTAAATGTTTAAATGTTTAAAATTTTTTTACAGTAAAAGATACATTGTCATTAATCCCCTTCAAAATACTCCTCCTCACTCAAAACTTATTTATCCCATTGTCCTTGCCACATTCCAAAGTAGCTCTAGAAAACTTTTGTGAGTATCTTTAATTGTGCTGTTGTGGCTTGATGTTCTGGATCAATTCAAAACATTTACCTTTCATGGTCATTTTGACTTTGGGGGAAAGCCAGAGGTTGCACAGGGCCAGATTCAGAGGTAGATGAGGACATACTGTTGTTTTTATGTGGCAAAAACTGCTAATGAGGAATGCTAAAAAAATATGGTGACTGTTTAAAATGAAAAATGTATTATAATAAAAAACACATTGTCACTAATCCCCTGAAAATACTTCCCCTCTCTTCAAACACACTTATCCCATCATTTTGGGCAATGTCTTTTACTGTAATAATTTTTAATCTAAACATTCAACATGTTTTTCCAACACCCTTTGTACATTTTAGTTATATCCACTGAGGGTCCAGATTCTGATTTCATGGAGCTATTTTGAAGAAATACTGGCCAAGTCTGGGACACTCTGAACATCAAAATAAATAATGAGAATAACAGAGTACAACTCTTTAGGAAAAGTACGAATCTTTCAGTCCAAATTGATGAATAAATCAAGATTTGCCCTACAGAAATAAATACATCATGCTGGGTTTGGCAGCACATGCCTATAATCCCAGCACTTGGGAGGTTGAGGCAAGGGGATCGCTGCAAGTTCAAGGCCAGCCTGGGCTACATAATGAATTCAAAGTTAGCCTGAACTACATAGTGAGACCCTGCTCACTCCCCTCACCCCCCCGAAAAAGGAAAGAAAGAAATCTAGGAGATACACAGAATTAGAAAAATCACAATTTGGCGACCATCATAGTACTTACTGATTTAGGCAAGTAGTATCAACAAATGCTGGTGGGTAAATGATGAAAATCAGAGTATTTAGAGCTCCAAAGTAGCTTTCCACAAAATATGGATGAACCAATAAATAAATTTACAGTGGAGAAAACCAATAGGCAAATCTTGGGAACTTTTTTTTTTTTGGTTCTGGGAATTGAACTCAGAACCTTGTGCTTACCAGGCTGGCACTGTGCCACTGAGCTATATCCCTGGCCCCAGTAGGCAAATCTTAACCAGTGATAAAAGTTCATATCACCAGTAATTGATTAAATCATCATGTAGCTCCTGATATAATGTGCTGAGCAGAGTACAGCATCACTTCAGGGGTACTGCGGCCCAAAATACATGAATTATAAGAAAACATCAGACACACTCCAACTGAGAAACATTCTAAAAATGCCAAGGCCATAAAAGATAAGGAAAGACTAAAACACTATTCCATACTAAAGAGATGTGACAACTAAATGCAATACAAAATTCTGGACTTGACATGGTTAAATTCAGGACCCTCATATTGATTGATTGTCCTGGATTATCTGGGTGGGTCACAATGTAATTTACAAGAGTCCTTAAAAGTAGAAGACGGAGGCAGAAGGTTAGAACACTATGCTGTTAAAAAGTGAGGACCACTGTTGTCTGCTTTGAAAATAGGAGCCAAGTATGGTGGTACACCTCTGTAGTCCCAAGTATTCAGGAGGCTGAGGCAAGAGAATCTAGAGTTCAAGGACAGCCCCACAAATAAAAAAATGGAAGAAGGCCATAGCCAGCCAAGGAATGTGGGAGGCTTATAGCAGCTACAAATGGCAAGCAAACTGAATCTTCCTTAGGGTCAACAGAAAAAAATGCAAGCCCTGACAATACCCCAATTCATAAATCTGTATCACACTTCTAAACCACAGGACTGTAAGATTATAAATTTGTGTTATTTTAATCCAGTAAGTTTTTTGTTTGTTTGTTTGTTTGTTTGTTTTTTCTAGCACCGGGGATTGAACTCACAACCTT
This sequence comes from Dasyprocta punctata, assembly GCA_004363535.1. Taxonomy (NCBI): domain Eukaryota; kingdom Metazoa; phylum Chordata; class Mammalia; order Rodentia; family Dasyproctidae; genus Dasyprocta; species Dasyprocta punctata. The sequence goes on along the minus strand of RJWM01020533.1, from coordinate 12,553 downwards.
GCACCTGCCAGACAGGCACTTAAGCCACTGAGCCAAACTCCCAGTCCTAGTTTTTTTGAGGCAGGGTCACACTATGTAGCTCAGGCCAATCTTGCGCTCGCGTTGTAGCCCAGCCTCGAACTCACAACGCTCCTCCTACCTCAGCCTCCCGAGTGCTAGGATTAAAGGCCTGTGCCACCACGCCCAGCTAAGCCAGTAAGTTTATAAACATTTGTTACATGGAGACCCCATCTCAAAAAAAAACTATATGGGATCATGGGGCACTATCTTCAAAGCAGGCAACAGCAGAGTCCTCACTTTGTAACAGAGCAGAGTTTCTATAATTTGCTCTTAAATCATGCAGATGATGTTAACAAGCTGGCCATCGACATAAAAGTAGATGAGAACACTATTATCTCTGTCACTTTTATGTAAATCTGATACTGCTTCAAAGACATTTTTAATTAATGGAATTACATTTGACTTATCAAAATTTCCTAAATTATAGCTTTGCAAAATAGATTAAGACTAGAAGACAAAAGTATTTGGTCATCTCCATATAAGAAAGGCCTAAGGTAACTTTATGTTCTCTCCCACCACTCTGAAGGGTTCAACTCATTTATACAGCTGTATACCTGTTGTGTAAATGTTTCTCACCAGTTAAGGAGGCTGAGAACCAACCTCCAGAATTTTACCTACTACCCCTAGCTTCTCTGGTGCAAGTCCTTACCTGTAGATAGTGAAGTGGGGAGATACAGGACGGTTTGAACTTGTGTTCTTACTCCAGAACCGCTCCATCTCTTCTTTGGCTGCAGTTCCCAAAGGCACAGCACTAAAATAAAACCAGGTTTTAAAAAAAAAAAAAAACCAGGTTTTAAAAGAATTAAAAGCTTGGTTTAATATTTTACAAAACAAAAGTTTGGTTTTAATTTTAAAGGCAAGGTGAGCTGGACAAACCTGACATAGGAAAACATTAAAACTTACTCCTCCAACTGCCTTATCTTTTTTTTTTTTTTTGCGGCACTGGGGATTGAACTCACAACCTCTCGCCTGCCAGGGCAGGCGCTTAAGGCACTGAGCCAAACTCCCGGCCCTGGTTTGTTTTTGAGGCAGGGTCGCACTATGTAGCTCAGGCCAGCCTTGCGCTCGCGTTGTAGCCCAAGCCAGCCTCGAACTCACAACGCTCCACCTACCTCAGCCTCCCGAGTGCTCAACTGCCTTATCTTTATGCTGAGTTTGACTCAATTTAATAACCCTGACTATGGCTAGGCATGGTGGTGCCTGCCTATAATCCTAGGATTTGGGAGGCTGAGGCAGGAAGACTGCAGAGACTTTGAGATCAGCCTGGAATACTTTGTGAAATTAGGGTCAGCCTGAACTACCATGTTTTTGTTTTTGTTTTTTAAAAAAAGCCAATAACAACAAAACACCTCAATTGGTACTAGAGGGTTGGCTCAGTAGTACAGTGTTTGCCTAGTATGCACAAAGCCTTGGGTTGGGTTCCCAGCACTGCAATTAAATAAATTAATAAAATAATTTAGAGGAAAAACCTTCAATTGCCCAATGAAAGTACACCAAAGTATCAGAGGATAACTCTTCTAATTCCTACTAATAGATAGGTCCAACAACGAAAGCTCAACTTCTATAAGCCAAGTGTAAAATTTTAACTCCATCTGAACAGACATAGGTCTCAGATGCTATCTCATATATTGTCATCTGTAGTCTTCTGTCTTTCTAAGGTCAGAAAGTTCCTAAAAATCTAAGATCTGCTAAATATGAGACTTTTATACATAAATGGATGGATCTTGACACCATACTTCTTTTTTTTTTTTTTTTTGGTACTGGGGATCGAATTCACAACCTCGCATCTACTAGGCAGGCACTTATACCACTGAGCTATTTTTTGAGCAGGGTCTCACTATGCAGCTCAGGCTGGCCTTGAACTCACTTTGTAGCCCAGGCTGGTCTCGAACTCACAACGATCCTCCTGCCTCAGCCTTCTGAGTGCTGGGATTAAAAGTGTGTGCCACCACGCCCGACTTTGATGCCATACTCTTAAGTGAAATAAATCAGACACACGTATAAATATGGTACTCTCTGGTGTGACAAACTGAAAGTGTAAATGAGAACCAAAATGTGTAACAGAAATTGTGAAATAGAAGAAATTGTTCAAAAGGAAAGATGAACTGGGAGGGGAGAAGGAAGGAAGGAAAAAGAAAAAAACAAGAAAAAAAGGATAAAATGGAAACCAAGTAAATAAGGAAGGGAAGAGGGATTGAAGGGAGGGGAAAGGGGAATGGGGAAAAAAAAAGAGGAATCAAGACATATCACGTACAGGTGCAAATTTCCTATGATGAATGTGATCATTATGTATACCTAAACTGTACCAATAAACTTGATTAAAAAAAATTTGTACTTAGCCGGGCGTGGTGGCGCACGCCTTTAATCCCAGCACTCGGGAGGCTGAGGTAGGCGGAGCGTTGTGAGTTCGAGGCCGGCTTGGGCTACAACGCGAGCGCAAGGCTGGCCTGAGCTACATAGTGCGACCCTGCCTCAAAAAAACCAGGGCTGGGAGTTTGGCTCAGTGCCTTAAGCGCCTGCCCTGGCAGGCGCGAGGTTGTGAGTTCAATCCCCGGTGCTGCAAAAAAAACCAAAAATCTGTACTCACTTCAGTACCTCGAAAGAGTTTCTTATTTTGTTTTGTTTTGTTTTGTTTTGTTTTGTGACAGGGTCTCACTATGTAGCCCAGGTTGACCTCGCAACTCAGTGATCTTCCTGCCTCAGCCTCCTAAGTACTGGGATTATAGGCATGTGCCACCATGCCCAGCTCTTGGTTTCCCTTGTCAGTGGGCTATACTGAAAGCAACCATTAAAGAGTTATGCTCAACAATCTATTACGTGCTTGCATTAATTATTCCAAGGCTGGGGGTGTGGGTCAGTGGTATGGTGCTTGTCTAGTATGCACAAGACCCCGGGTTCAATCTCCAGAACATTAAAAAAATGAAGAAGAATAAAAGAAAAACACAACCAAGAAAAACTCCACTGAAACATGATTCCATTCCCCTCAAAAAATATCTCAAGGGTAGGGCATCTCAGTGGCTGACCGCATACTTAGTATGTCCAAAACCCTGAGATCAATGGCCAGCACCAATACATAAATAAATAAGTACAAAAGGAAAACATTGTAACTTTATGGGAGGAAAAAACCTATTTCTTTATTCAAATGATCAAAGTTAAAAATAATTAATAATGACACCAACAGCATCATTTGGTCCCTGATATGAAGTACTGAACTGTTTCTAATCCTTAGAAAACAGTCACACAAATTCAACTTTTGAAACACCGCAAAACAATTGGCCCATATTTTTCAAAGTGTCAGTGTCCTAAAAGACAAAGAAAGGCTAAAACACAGTTCCACACTGAAAAATACAGCCAGGGATGGTAACACACATCTGTAAATCCAGCATTCTGGAAGACTAAGGCAGGAGGAACACAAGTTCAAGGCCAGCCTAGGCAACTTAGCAAGACTCTGTCTTAAAAACTTTTTATTTATTTATTTTTTCAATTTTAAAGAGTGGGGAAAAAATAAAAACAATGATACAGAATTTCAAAAACAAGATTAACAGGAAATTAACAATGGTCAATATATTGTGTATTGTTAGCTTTATAGTTGCTCAGATTACAAGATACAGGCATGCAAAGTTGATCAAACAGTATAAGCACAAACTGTTCTTTTCAATGAATAGAAATTAGTAGAATAATTATCTTAGCTATCATATAAATTTTTAAAGAGGGCTGGGAATATAGCTCAGTTCAGTATGAAGGTCCTGGTTCAATCCTCGATAGCACAAAAACAAACATACAAACAGTACCATAATTACAAAAATATGATGGCTAAGTATATTTGTGAGCCTAATTAGATTCTAGATGGAGGAAAAGGAGATTGTATTTCTATAAAATATATTATCTGGGGCAAAGAAATTCTGAAAATCAACTATATACCAGTAAAGCATTTGTTAATATTAAATTCTTAAACTTGATAATTATGTTTTTAAATTATACTGTTATATGATTGTTTTAGGAGATTTAGAGGTAAAGGATCATAATGTTCACAATGTACTCTCAAAGAATTTAGTGAATATAATAACAAGTATGTATTAGGCCAAGCCACACTAAATTGTCAAATATTCAACCAGATTTGGCCTACAAAAACAGTAATTTCATATAGCACAACCAACAGTGTGATAAGCAAACACAGCAAAATGTTGATAATTGATGAATCTGGGGAAAGGGTATATAGAACTTGATCATACTGTTCTTACAACTTTTCTGAAAATATAAAATATTTCCAAAATAAAAACTTAAGGAAAAAACCCAAAGACAAGTAGTTGTGACCAAGTGGTTAAGGCAATGGACTAGAAAAACTCAAAGCCAACTGTTAAGCGAATATTAAGCAGGAAGAAATACATTTAAACCCAAGTCCTGAAGCTGCCTAAAATTAGAGGGTATAAGAAAATAAAAACAAAACAAACAAACAAACAAACAAAATTTAGGGGGAAAAAATAGAACAGAATTAGATATCAAAGTAAGAATCAAGAGAAAACTCAGAGAAAACCAGTGGAGTAACAGACAAAAACAAAAAAAGCTGAAAGAGAAAAATTTTAAAAAGACCAAATAAATACCCTTCCTTCCACTACCGCCAGACAGAAAAATAGTGGGGGTTATGGTGTAGCTCAATGGTAGCGCACTTGCCTGGCACATGTGAGGCCATGAGTTCAATCCCCAGCACCAGAAAGAAAGCAATCAGAAAACTTAGTGACAATGATTATTAAATTTTCAGCCATCTATCTACAAATCCCCCAAATCTAAATTAACAACCTACTGCTTTTCCCTGAGAAAAACACAAGTTAAATAATAACAATATCCACAGACTTAGAAACTTACTTTCTGACACAGAGCTGATGACTAAGGTGGGAACGAAGGCAATGACGGCCAGCATGTCTGCAAGATAAGAGTCAAGAATTTAGAGATAACCTCAGTACATCAACTTCTCCATTTTTGTAGTATAGTGGACTTAGGAACACAGGAATAGATTTAAAATGAAGGCTGACTCTGTAGCTCAATGTAGTGCTTGCTCAGCAAGCATGGGCCTTGGTTTTAATTCTCAACACTGCCAAAACAAAAAAACCCCAAACGAAAACCTAGAGTAAACCACTGACAACAGCAAGCATATAGTTTAGCTACAGGAAAGACCTGTTGTAAATAGATTAAAATTTGAAGAACAAGGGATCTGTAGAAGGAGGGTTCTAATAGTAAGCCAGACAATTTCAGGAACCACTACCAGGTTCAGACAATCTAAATGAACTTCAAATCAAAAAGTCTATATAATAGTACAAAGCATTTTTTACACTCCCATGAAAAGGTATATAAACATATGTAAATCTCCTACTTAAAAGTTGTTCTTGGGCCTGGGATATAGCTCAATGAATAAATGGGGAAAAAAAAAAAGAGGAATCAAGACTTATCACATACAGGTGCAAATTCCCTATGATGAATGTGATCATTATGTATACCTAAATTGTACCAATAAACTTGATTTAAAAAAATCTGTACTCACTTCAATACCTCGAAAGAGTTTCTTGTTTTGTTTTGTTTTGTGGCAGGGTCTCACTATGTAGCCCAGGTTGACCTCGCAACTCAGTGATCCTCCTGCCTCAGCCTAAGTACCAGGATTATAGGCATGTGCCACCATGCCCAACTCTTGGTTTCCCTTGTCAGTGGGCTAAACTGAAAGGCACACCACCTGCCTGGAAAGCATGAGGTCATGAGTTTAATTCCCAGTATCAAAATAAAATAAAATAGCAAGTTGCTCTTTTTGACATGTATACATTAGTGCCAGTATGCTTTTCTTTCTTTCTTTTTTGTTTTTTTTGGGTTTTTTTGTTTTTTGAGACTATATAGTTCAGGCTGGCCTTGCCTTGAACTCACTATGTAGCCCAGGCTGTCCTCAAACTCACAGCAATTCTCTTGCCTCAGCCTCTGCTTTTCAAGTCAAAAAGTGACATGTGACAAGGTGTTTCATTAAGGCTAATTAAACTAACCCAAAATTTATGTCATATTAAGAAAAACATAAAGCCATTATTCCCTTTAGTCATTACATCAAATCTTTCTAAAGCCAATAAAGGTGATCACAGTGATGGTCTAAAAGTATAAATTAAAAATCTATTGATCCTACAAAAGTTTACTGTATATCCATCATGCATCAGTAAAGCACTATAGAACACAAGTGTCATGTGGTTACATCTTCTAAAAGAGCTCATGAGCTGGGTGTGGTGGTGTGCAGCTGCCGCAAATTTGAGGCCAGCCTGGGCTACACAGTGAGCTCAAAGGCAGCCTGAAATACATTGCAAAACCCTGCCTCAAATAACCTAAGTAAATAAACCAGCAAGCAAGCTCATGATATCCCTCATATCACTGATACTAAACATTTTTAAGAGTCTTATACTTTACAGTGGTACACTAAAACGCCCCACAATTTCAAAGGAAAAATCCAATCAACACTGCCTTCAGAATTCAGTTATTCCTTCTTCCCAGCTTTGGATACAAGAGGTGAATGCAGACATTGTATATCCAAGACTCCGAGAAAGAAGTGGGAACAAATCTCTTTAATCAACTGAATTGTCTCTGAAGTTGCAGGGGATGCATTCCTCACACCAGGCTAGCACCAGTTACTCAGCTACCCAGCAAGAGTTTGTAGATGTGGGTTGGAATCTATGGCAAGTTCTGTCCAGTGCTATTGTTTTCCAGACAAATATCAATGTAAGCTTTCCACAGACCCTTACAGAAATGAGATGCACACTCTATAACCTTATTTGAAATATGACAAAAGGAAATATCTATTCTTTTCTTTCATATGAAACTAGGAACCCTGAGATTTTATTTTTTCATTAAGGAATGGTATTAAAATGTTATAGCTAGATGGTAATATTTTACTTTTTGTTTGTCTCACTGTGTAATCCAAACACTTCAACTCTTTGTGTACCCCAAGTTGGCCCCAAACTCTCATAATCTCCCACCTCAGCCTCCTAAATTCTTGGGTTACAGGTGTCACTGCACCCAATCTTCCGTAGTTTTTTACGAGTATTTTTTCCCCTATCCTCTCCTCTTCTACCATCTCTTTTTTAAGGTCAGGACCTTTAGTTAGCATTGTCCCCCCCTTTTTTTTTTTTTTTTGGTGGCACCAGGGATCGAACTCACAACCTCACGTCTGCCAGGCAGGTGCTTAAGCCACTGAGCCAAACTCCCGGCCCTAGTTTTTTTGAGACAGGGTCACACTGTGTAGCTCAGGCCGGCCTTGTGCTCACGTTGTAGCCCAAGCCGGCCTTGAACTCACAATGCTCCTCCTACCTCTGCCTCTCAAGTGCTGGGATTAAAGGCATGTACCACCACACCTGTTATTGTCCCTTTCATTTTGTGTTTGTTTTGTTTTCTTAATTTTAGCACTGCCTCTTTCAAAATGCATAAATATCTCCCCAAAAACTGTCAAATCATTTTTGAAACTCCTCTGGATAAGGGCAGCAATAGTACTAGGAAAGAATACCAGAAAATAAAAATGCCAGAATAAAGTCTTGGATCTGTGTGAGTTGTGTAACTTGAAGGAGTCACTGAACTTCAGCTTTTCCATTTATAAAGTGAGACTAAGACATACCTTATCGGTATAGGGAGGACTAATAAGAAAATGCACAGGATCACATTATATTATTATTTCACTGTTCTCCCTAAGGCCTTCAGAATTCTCAACACATTCTTAAAACCCTCAGTGGTGACAAAAATATTCATCTGTGGAAAATGGATTTGACTTCTGGAAAAAAAAATTATTCAAAGCCAAGTCTATGTGACCAAATTGAATACTATTTTTTAGTCCGAAAGAAGATGCTATCATAATATAAATGAGTTTCTCTTATGTGACCTCTAAACTTAACCAATGGCTTCCACAAAATTTTATAAATGTCTGAGTAACAGCAAAAATAAAAGATATATAACGTTGAATAACATGCTGAAGAGGAATCATTTGTATACAGAAGAAGCATGAATTTGCATGCCTTTGCTCATTGTTCTGATGGAAACTCTCAGTCTGAAAAGTTCATCCATCAAAACCCAACTCCTGATGTCAAAAGCCACCATTTTTTCAGTATTACTTGCTGTGTCTGCCATGCTAGTCCACCACTTGTTCATATCTTTCAACCAGCTGAACCCTGTTTAATAATTCATCTAGTTATCTGTCCTGCTAGACTTTGAGCTCCTTGAGGATAGGACTGGAACACTGCATTTATAATGCCTGTAATAATGTCTGACATATAGAAGAGGCTCGAAAATGACCATGAATGAATACGGGTTTTTGCTTTTTGAGACAGGCTCTCACTATGTAGTTAGGATGCCCTTGAACTCACTATGTAACCCAGGCTGGCCTCAAACTCTGTGATCCTTCTGCCTCAGCTTCCTGAGTACTGGGTCTACAAGCATGTGCCAGCAAGCCCAGCAAGTATGGGTTGTTTCGTTTTGGTGCTGGGGATCAAATCCAAAGCTTCTTGCATGTTGAGCAAGGTTCTACCTCTGAGCGGTCTCATTAATTGAGAGTTAAACCTCACTTTTTAGAGCTGTTTATAATAATAGTTCATATTATAAGAAGATAGCTGACTGTTGGTAACTTTGTGCTTAGACTGCACATACATTATTAGACAGAAGCCCAGCTGTCCCTCACTTAGATATCTATTTCTTCTTGACTTTGGCAAGTCATTCCTTGACTGAGTACAAAAGGAGTTTATGTAACTTAGCTGCTGTTCATCCCTGGCTGGTACCTGAGCTGTTTTAGGAACATAACAAGTACAGAGCACTATTCAAAAGCCACGATAATCGCCTTTAATCCTAGCACTCAGGAGACTGAGGTAGGTGGAGCATTGTGAGTTCAAGGCTGGCTTGGTTGACAATGTAAGACTGGCCTGAACTACATAATATGACCCTGCCTCAAAAAAAAAAAAACAGGGCTGGGAATTTGGCTCAGTGGCTTAAGCATCTGCTTGGCAGGCACGAGGTTGTGAGTTTGGTGCCTGGTACCACCAACAACAACAAAAAAAAAAGCCATGATATTTACAGAGTGGAACTAGTAATTTTTAATTAGCAAATCGTTAAAACTGTTGGGGCTGGAGATACAGCTCAGCAGCATGGTGCCTGCCTGGCAAGCACGAGGTCCTGAGTTCGATTCGAGGTACCAACGTGCACACACAAAAAACTGTCTGGGCCGGGGACATAGCTCAGTGGCACAAGCACCTGCCTGGCATGCACAAGGTCCTGAGTTAGATTCTAGATACCAAAAAACCTGTTTAACCAGGAGGCCAGTTTAGGAAGATATTGGTCACAGGATATATTCCAGTTAACACAAGGAACCAGTTCAAGTGCACTATTGTATGACATGGTGATTTCTGTTATGTTTTGTTTTGTTTTTTTGAGACAAAGTTGTAGTTCAGGCTTACTTTGAATTCACTATGTAGCCCAGGTTGGCCTCAAACTTGTGGTGATCATCCTGCCTCAACCTCCTGAGTGTTGGTATATGCTACCACGTCCAGATGGTGATTTTTACTTTATTTTTAATGAATATGTAAATCATAAAAATTGTATATATTCATGGGGTACTATGTAATGTTTCAGAATATATACATTGTACAATGTTTCATAATAGTGAAATGATTTTACATATGAGAATAGATTTCAAGTGTTCTCACCACCCCAAAAAGATAAGTATGGGGGTAATACATGTTGATGAGTTATATTTAACACAATGTATACATATTTTGAAACATCATGTTGCATACAATATACACAGTATTGCCAATTAAAATTAAATACAATTTTTACAAAGACTCACTATTTCTCTTAAGTGAGACTAGTTATTATAATTTTCAACCCACAAGTAAAGAAACCACTCTCATAGAATCTATGAGCTTGACTTGTCCAAAATAAATGAAATTAGTGACAACACTAAAACTACACTTCTTAGAAGGTATTTCTTTCTTTTTCTTTTTCTTTTTGAGAAAAGGTTTTGCTACGCAGTCCAGGCTGGCCTTGAACTTGCAGCCATCCTCATGGCTCAGCCTCCCGAGTGCTGGATTACAGGTGTGTGTCACCATGCCTGGCAGGAAGGTGTTTCTATAGAAGCCCTTGTGAGAAAGATAGGCCTTTCCCATGAGCATTTCAGATCACCACTAAAGAAAAGTCTTTTTCTGGCACTGAATTCTAGTGTGGACAGTGCTACGCAACTCAAGTTGACAATATCTGGATTTGCTTAATGACTGGTCACAAGGGATTAGTCCCAGGACCTCCAGCAGACACCAAAATCCATGGATGCTAACTTCCTTCTATAAAATGTAGTAATGTTTGCATACAAAGGTTGATTTAAAAAATGTTTAAATTTTTTTAAAAAAATTGTTACCATAAAAGACACTGCCATTAATCCCCTTCGAAATATTCCCCTTCACTTCAAACACACTTATCCCGCTGTTCTTGCCTCTTTCTGAAGCAGTTCTGGAAGTCCTCTTTTGTGTCTTTACAACGTAATTATCAAAAATATAGTGAATGCTGCTCCTGAGTGCCATTTGACAGCAAACCAACCTCATATATTACTGTGCATTTTTATCTATCATTCTGAGACGTCTAGCTCTTCTTCAAAGTCAAAAAGACCATGAAAGGCAAGTTTTTAATCAAGTCAGGTCATTAAGGCAGCCATGACACTGCAACTAAAAATACAAAAGGACATTCCTGGAACTGCTTCAGAAAGTGGCTGGAGGGCTAGAGATTCAGCGCAGTGGCATAAGTGCCTGTCTGGCAAACGCAAGGTCATGAGTTTGATCCCCGGTACCAAAAAAAAAAAAAAAACTGGTTGAAATAATAAGTGTGTTTAAAGTGAGGGACGCATGCCTTTAATTCCAGCACTCGGGAGGCTGAGGTAGGAGAAGCATTGTGAGTTCGAGGCCAGCTTGGGCTACAGCGCAAGCGCAAGGCCAGCCTGAGCTACACAGTGCAACCCTGCCTCAAAAAACCAGGGCTGGGAGTTTGGCTCAGTGACTTAAGCGCCTGTCTGGCAGGCGCGAGGTTGTGAGTTCAATCCCCGGTGCCGCAAAAAAAAAAAAGAAAAAAAAAAAAAAAGTGAGGGAAAGGATTTTGAGAGGGATTAAGGGCCATGTGTCTTTTGATTTGTCTAACACATTTAAGCATTCACTCTTATTTTTCGATTATATCACCCATTATTGGTAGTTTATAACATTCAAATATGTAAGGACTTATAAACAGTTGTTATACCATATTATTCAAATAATGACAAAGGAAAAATGCCTGTACACATACACTGCAGATACAACCAATTACAGGTCTAACTACACAGTAAACAACTGAAGTGAAACAAACAAGTCTCCAACAATATGGGGCTGGAGATGAAGGATCCATGAAAAGGTGGGAGGCCACAGCAGGGTATACCAACATAAGTCTTTATTCACTTAGACTCAGTGTAACAATGCTTAGCTGGTGGCAAATTCAAGTTTTGCTTTTTGGAACTTTCTGGAATTCGTTTTTCAAGTATTTCTATCTGAGGACGGTTGAGTCTGTGGGTAAGAAACCCATGGATAAAAGGAGCAATTGTATAATGAGCTTCAACTTCCAAACACTAATCTTGAAACTCATAAATTTTATTTAACCAAGCATGGTGACACAGACCCGTATGCCCAGCACTAGGAGGCTGAAGCAAGATGATTACAAATTTGAGGCCAGCACAGGCAAATTTGCAACTTAAATCCTGTCTCAAAATAAAAAAACTGAAAAAGGGCTGGGATGTAGCTTAGTGCAAAGGCCCTGTGTTCAATTCCCAGTACCACAAAAAATAAGGAAAAAGAACACTTGGAATCCATGTTTGAAGCTAAATGTTAGTTCCTCCAAAAGCCCCTAACATCTAACAAATATGTCAAAGAACTGAAAAGTATTCAATTATAATAAAATCATCAGGAATTAAAGGAGGCAAGTCTGGCAACAATGGTCTTAGCACATCTTAGCGAAAGATATATATTTATCTTTATATAAAGATGAAGAAGGACGGCTGGGGGGGTTAGCTCAGTGGCACAGCGCCTGCTTGGCAAGCACAAGGTCCCGAGATCAATTCCCAGTATCCCCCCAAAAAAAAAAAAAAATTAAAAGATGAAGGAGGAGAAAAATGAAAGATTAAGATAACTGACTTCAACTCCAAGAGGAATCATTTTTTTCACAGAAAAAACTAAACAGTTCCTCTATTTTTATACAGTGTGACTAAACTGGGAAGAGAAATAAGACATTTGAAGAAATCAGGGACTGAAATCTCAACAGCACTGAGTCTAACTTTCCATAACAAATAGTTTCCAAAAATAGGGCTGGCACAAAACTATGCTGGGATGTGTACCAGGATTGTCGACAGGCGCTAATCGTTAGGACTAGAAAGACTGAGTGGAGAATGAAACCTAGGCAGTGGAGAGTTCAGAAAGAAATCTAGGCTATTTCT
>RJWM01020532.1:0-37058 GCA_004363535.1 Dasyprocta punctata | reverse complement strand
ACTCCCTCTTGCTTAAGACACACTTATTCCATCATTCCTGAACATTTCTGAAGCAGTTAACTGTTTCTGTCAAATTAAAACATGACACTGCGTCCTCATCCACCTGAATCACTGGGTCTGGCACCGTGCCACTTCTGGATCTTCCCCAAAGTCAAAATGACCATGAAGGAAATGTTTTGAATTGGTTCAGGATGTCAAGCCAGCCAGAACAGAGCAAATAGAGATACTCAGGAAAGAGGACTCCAGAACTGCTTCAGAAAGTGGCAAGAATGATGTGATTAGTATGAATCAGGGCAGAGGATATTTTGGGGAGGATTAATGGCAATGTGTCTTTTACTGTAATACATTTTAAACAATTTAAACATTAGCCCTATTTTCCATTCATATTTCATATTAAAATACTTGTGTTTAATATGATCAGTACATTAAAATACAAAGAGAATATCAGCAGGAACATGAAAGCATTTAAAAAAATAAAGTAAACATTTTAGAGCTACAAAACTAAAATGATGAATTAAAAAAATTCTATCAACATCTTACATGTAGTTTAAAAGAAAAGTAATAAAGTAGAAAGTGGAATTGAATAAAATACCTAAACCATTAAAATACATAAACTATTACGCAGAATGTTGAATCTATTTGGGCCACAGTGTAAAGTTTTAACATATGTGTTATGATAGTACCCAAGTTGGCAGAGAAAGAGTGGGACAAATGTAATATTTGAAGGCAACGTAGCCAAAATACTTTCAGAACTGACAGAAGAAATTAATCCTCAGCTTCATGAAGTACTGTAGACTCCAGGAGAGTGAATTGGAAGGAAACCACACAAAGGGACCTTCTGGAGCCCCAGTGAACACAGAAAAAGAGAGACATTTTCCAGTTTATCCCTGAGGGCCAGTGTAATGCAAGCACCAAAACCTGCGTGTGGTCTCAAAGAAGAGCGTTTCACAGGACAGTCTCCTTCAGGGCTGCAGATGCAAATCCCCCAGAGATATCAGGGAAATACGTATCAGAGGTCAGTGATGCTGGTGTTCTTCCAAGATCCTAGTAAATTCCATACTTGAAAACCATTCCATGTAAGACAGGGCAAAAACAAAACAAAAGAGCAACTACATGCTGCAGTTGATAAAGCAAAATTACCTGATAAATGTCAACCAAATAGGAATGCAGAATTCTTAAAACCCTGGAAATAGAAGTACACTAATTGTTTCATATGTAAAAAAAATTCACAAAGGAAAAACTCTAGCAAAACCATCATATTTAAGGTTGTAACACCAAAAACCTTTTTCTGAGATCTGGAAAGAGACAAGAGTACCTATTGTTACCATTTCTAATCAATATTTTACTTAAAATTTTAACCAGGAAAAGAAAGGCAAGAAAGGAACTGAATGTAAAATAACTGGAAAGCATGAAATGAAGCTGTCATTATTTGAATGCAAAATGATTAAACACATAAAGAATCCACAAGAAAATACTAATAAACTATTAGAATTAACAAGTGCTTTTGGCATGGTTTTGGGAAATAAGTCAATATACAAAAATCAATTACATTTCTGTGAGATGCTCCCGAGCTGGAAGCACAGATAACATTATTTTCCCCTGTATTGTAATGCAGTATCAGGGAATCAGGTATCTCTCCTTGTATATGCAACACAAGTTAGAACATGAAATTTAAATTTAAAAATACCACTTAAAATAACATTTATGAGAGTATCCTAAACCTAAGACAAATGCGCGCAGCTCTCAGTAGACAAAAGGACAAGATATTATTGACAGAGATACAAAAAGGCTAAATAAACAGAGGGCTACAGCAATGTGCTTGCTGAGAGCTTCCCAGGGAGCCGCCTCTGGGCGTCTCTTCCTAGGTCTGTGGGCAGGAGTATCCACACTGCAGCTTGAAAGTGGCCATGGTAATCTAATTTACACCGTTGCATAGATCTTGGAAAACACTTTAAGATACATACGGTATTTTCTTTTGGAGAAACAGTTGTTCACATAGCAGCACGTCAATGACGATATCATGTACATGGATGGAAAACCTAAGTGTCTATGCATTTTCTTCTTTAGTTCCAGTGTAGTTCCCATAAAGGATTCAGCAACTTTTCGAGGATATTTATAAAATGCTTTAAAGATTTACATGGAAATCCAGAAGACCAAGAATGACCAAGGTAATACTGAATAAGAAGAGTCCTGCAAGACAAGCAACTGCTTATTAGGGCTTATTCTGAAGTAGTGGTGATTATGGTAATAGGATATTAGAACAAGGATAGGCAAAGAGATCGATGGAATAAAACAGACCCCACATATGCTGGGCCTTGAGTAGTATATTGAATAGTACATGGAAAGATTAGCCGTCTCCTCCGCACCATACCAATCTATTATAAATCTATTTCATAACCTAGATACAAGGTACTAGTCACAGGTAGAACAGACCGATTGACTACACCAAGGTGGAGGAAGAAGTTCTTGCTATCACAAGGCATTGTGAAGTAAGGTCCCACATCAGGAAAACGTCTGCAGTACACGTCAAACACAGCACTCAAAATAACTATTTTGGGCAAATCAGGAAATCAATAACCCAATGGGAAAATAGACAAAGGCTTTGAGAAAACATTCCACATTTAAAAAATTCAAAGTTATCTGTCATCAGGAAAATATACATTTATTTATTTATTCTTTTTATTTTTAAAGAGAATAAAAAACAATACAGAATTTCAAAACTAGCCGATAGGAGATTAACAAGGGTTATCATATTGCATATTGTTGTCTTCAAAATAGTTGCTCAGATTACCAGATACAGGCACGCAACATTGATCTAACAGTATAAGCACTAACTGTTCCTTTCAACGAACTAATACAATGAGTAGTACAATTATCTTAGCTATTTTGTGTGTGTGTGTGCTTGTGTGTGTGTGTGTATGTACATATATATGTATATATATATCCTCTTCTTTCTTTTCTCTTTCCCCCACCCTCCTTGTTCTTTCATTTTGAGCAATTTCTTTCCCTTTCACAATATCTATTTTACCTTTTGAATCTTATTTACTCTTTCAATTTCTGACTCTAGTGAGACAGTATGATGTTTATACATGGTAGTCTAATTTATTTCACTTATGAGTATGATCTCTATTTGCATCCATTTATCTCTAAAAGCCTCTAGTTTATCTTTCTTTGCAACTGAGTAGCACTCCATTGTATGAAAATATCACATCTTTTTAATGCATTCTTTGGTTGATGGGCATTTGGGTTGTTTCCAAGATTTAGCTATTACAAATTGTTCTGCTATAAACATGGGTGTACATATATCACTGTGGTATGATGCTTCTAATTCTTCTGAAAAAATACCCTGAAGGGACATAATTGGCTCAAACGGAACCTCTAATCCTAGTTTTTGAGGAATCTCCACACTGATTTCCACAGTGGCTGCACCAGTCTACACTCCTACCAACAGTCTAGAAGGGTTCCTTTTTCCTCACAGCCCTGCCAGCATTTGTTCCTGGCTGATTTTTTGACGATAACCATTCTTCCTGGGTTAAGATGGAACCTCAGTGTTTTAATTTCTTGAATGATCAGTGATGTTGAGTACCTTTCATATATTTCTTTGCCATTTGTATTTCTTCATAGAAGAAGTACGTATTTATCTCAGATGTTCATTTTTAGATTGGGTCTTTGAATTTGGGAGGCCTGATTTTTTAAAATTCTTTATATATCCTAGATAGAAGTCCTTTGTCTGAGGGACACTTGGCTAAAATTTTTTCCTAATTCATGGCTTTTCTTTTCACTCTGTTGGTGATTTATTTTGAGGTGCAAAACTTCTTTATAAGATGAGATTCCCCTGTTGTTGATTCTTTGAAGTTTGGTTTTGTTCATGAACTTTGTGTACCCATATGTCTTCAAGACTTCTACTTACTTTCAGTAGACTTAGTGTTTCTAGTTTTTTGTGTTTTTTTTTTTTTTTTTTTTTTTTTTTTTTTTTTTTTTTTTTTTTTTTTTTTTTTTTTTTTTTTTTTTTTGTGGCACCGGGGATCGAACTCACAGCCTCACCCTGGCAGGGCAGGTGCTTAAGCCACTGAGCCAAACTCCCAGCCCTGGTTTTTTGAGGCAGGGTCACACTATGTAGCTCAGGAGTGTTTCTGTTTTAATATTTAGATCTTTGAACCATTTTGACTTTCATTTAGTGCATGGTGATAGGCGTTGGTCTAGTTTTAGTCTTTGGCATGTGGAAAGCCAGTTTTTCTACCTCTGTTTATAAAAGAAGCTCTCTTTCTTCCAGTGATCATGTTTGACACCTTTGTCAAAGATAAGGTGACTGAGTGTGTTTGCAGTTATGTCTGCATCTGTTTCATTGATCTTCAAATTTTTTTTTACCAGTAGCATGCTGATTTTATCACAGTAGCTTTGTAATATAATTTCAAGTCAAGGATTGTGATACCTTCTGCTTTGCCTTTGTTGCCCAGAATTTCCTTTTCTATTCTGGGTCTGTTCTGATTCCAGATGAATTTTAGGAATGTTTCATCTAGATCAGTGAGGTATGCTATGGTATTTTGATTGGGTTTCATTAAATCTGTATAATAGTTTTGAGAGTATGACCATTTTCACAATGTTGATTCTTCCTATCTGTGAGCAAGGAATATCTTTCCATTTTCTGAGATTCTCTTCAGTTTCTTTTTTCAGAGTACTGTGATTTTCAATGTATAGATCTTTTACTTTCTTTGTTATATTGAGTCCAAAGTATTTCATGTTTTTGGATGTTATTGTAAAGGGTGTGGTTTCCCTAATTTCTCTCTCAGTGAGTTTGTTGTTTACGTACAAGAATGCTGTTGATTTTTGAGTGCTGACTTTGTATCCAGCTGCACTACTGAATTTGGTTATTAAATCCAGAAGTCTTTTGGTGGAGTTCTTGGGGTTGTCTATTTAGGGCGTCATGTCATTTGCAAATAATGATAATTTCACTTCTTCCTTTCCTATGCTTATTCCTTTTATTTCTCTTTCTTGTCTCATTGCTGTGGCTAATGTTTCCTGAACTATATTGAACAGAAGTGGTGGTAGTGGACATCCTTGTCTTGTTTCTGATTTTAGGTTGAAAGCTTTCAGTTTCTGTCTATTTAGTGTGATGTTGGCTGTTGGTTTGTCATAGATGGCTATTATCAGATGGAGGTAAAAGCCATGTATTCTGATTTTCTCTAGGGTTTTTATCATGAATGAGTGTTGGACTTTATTGAAAGTTTTTTTCTACATCTATTGAGATGATGAATGCAATGTTTGTCTTTGGCTCTTTTGATATGGTGTATTACATTTGTTGGTTTGCATGTGTTATACCATACCCGTATCCCTGGAGTGAATTCCACTTGATCATGGTGTACAATCTTCTTGCTGAATTTGCTGAATTCTGTTTGTTAGTATTTTATTGAGAATTTTTGCATCAATGTTCATTAGGGAGATAGGCCTGTAGTTCTCCTTTTCAGATGGGTCTTTCTTTGGTTTTGGTATTAGGGTAATACTTGCCTCCAGGAATGAGTTAGAGAGAATTGCTTCCCTTTCAATTTCATTAAAGAGTTTGAGGAGTATTAGCATTAAATTTTTACTAAATTTCTCATAGAATTCAGCTGTGAATCCATTAGGACCTGGGCTTTTCTTTGTTGGAAAATTTTAAATTATGTTTTCAATTTCATTAACTGATATTGGGTTAATTTGAATTTTTATATCTTCCTGATCCAGCTTTGGTAACTCATATGTTTCTAGGAATCTGTCCATTTCTCCTGTGTTTTCCATCCTATGAGAGTAAAGATTTTTGAAGTATCCTTCGATGATCCTCTGAATTTCCATAGGATCTATAGTGATTTTACCCTTTTCATTCCTTATTGTATGAATTTGAGTTTTTACTTTCCTTTTTTTGGTAAGGTTGGCTAGGGGTTTATCAGTTTTATTTATTCTTTCAAAGAACCAACTCTTTGATATTTTAATTCTTCGTATTGTTTTCTTAGTCTTTCATTATGTCATTTCTTTTTCTTTTCTTTTTTACCTGTGAGATTATTTATGACCTAATTTCCTCTACAGTCCCATGGAGTTGTTTCTTTACTTTAGTTGCTATCATTTCAGAGATTTCTGGTATATGACTTCCAATTTATACTATGTCTATGTCTCCTGGACTTGTTCTGAGTGGGCTGGAGGTCTCAGATTGCTTTGTTCTCCTTGATCTTGACATTTTGCTATTTCAAAAATATTTCAAAAAACATTTTTTTTTTGCTTTCTGTGATGATCCTGGTGAATTTTGGTGGTAGGTAGTAATATCTAGGAAAAGTCTGTTCTTCAAGGATATCTTATGTGTGCAAGAGATTCTTGGTTTGTGCCTATCCCAAGATCCTACCTTCCCAGTTAACTGAGCGTGAACTGTTGGTTTCTGTTTGGCTCAGTCTGCAGTCTGTTGGTGTAGAACTGTGGTGAAGTTATTACCCCAGAGATTTCCCATATTATTACACAAAGGAGAACAACTGATTACAACAGGTATTATATCCTATAGTTATATAACAGAACCAGTTATGAATTAGGGGCTTGTATGCAAAGTGTTTGCCCTTGGTAGAGTGGACTTACCCTGGGTTCATCCAGATGAGCCAGTTGTCAAGTTCTACATACTCCCTGTGCTGGCTGTCCATCCCTCAGTGTAGGAGAATGGGCCAGGCACCTGGGTTCCTCCAAGCCGAGGCTCTCAGGATGGCAGAGAGGAAATGAGCAGAGTTCTTTCCCCCTCCCACATGGCTCACCAAGGTTTCTGAGGTGGTGGAGTGGTGATGGGTAAAATAGACATTTACACTGCAGTGACATGATATCCCGGTCGCACTGCAGTAGTTACAACTGCAAAAGGTGAAATTTACTAAGGCAAGGATTTAAGTGCCAGAAATGTTGGCCATTTCTGTGGGATGTCCTCAGAACAAGTCACCCTGGTAAACAATCTATGCCACAATTTCTTGTGTTGTCTACAGAAGTGAATTGACGTTACCAAAAGACATGTGAACAGCACAATTATTCATTGACTGTAGAATAGATGACAACAGAATGAGACCACCACAGAAACACATAAACTGCAGTCACAATGGGCCATGAAGCTAAGTCTATGCTTGAGGTTGAATGAAAAAATGTAGGCCATCAGAAAATGTGCTACATGACCCCAGCCCTATGTAGGTCAAAAACTGTCATGATTAACCCGTAGGATTGGGAGCCAGGTGATTCTTACCTTTGGGGAGAAATATAATCCCCTGTGGTGAGGAGAAGGGGCTGAGGAGCATTCTCAACGCTGTGCTCCTTCACCTGAGCACAGTGACTGGCGTGTGCTCATTTTGTAATGATTAATCGAGCTGTAAGTCACGTATTTTACATATTTTTCTACATGGATTCTATGGTTAAATGAACAACTACACAAACTGCTAAATAACTAATGAACCAAAGAAATGACAATAGAATTAAAAGTATCTACAGCTGAATGATAATACAGCATTATGTGGTTCTCTCAGTGAGTTTATTGCCTTCTATCAGAGAATTAGGAGACTCTAAAAACTCTAAAATCTAAAGGCTTTGTGTGCATGCTAACAAGTGAGAGAAAAAACAAGATAAATGTAGGTTAGAAAAAGATAAGAGTGCGACTCAATAAAGTAAAGAAAAATAATTATATTATACAGGAAACCCACAGTCTGGCTACTTTTTAAGCAAAAAAAGTTAATCAAACAAAATTTTCACATTACTTAACAAAAGAAGAAACACAGAAGTAAATCATCTCATAATAATAACGAAGAAATAAGTACAGATAAATAGAAATTAAAAAGAGAATACCCTCAATAATTTTATGATTAGCTTTGACAGTTCTGAGAAAATGAATAAATTTGTAGAAAATTGTAGTTTACCGGGACACAATGGAATAAAAAACAAAAAGCTTAGATAATCATATAACTATTGAAGAAATTGAAATACTTAAAACTTTTCTTACAAAAACAAAAAGAAACAAATAAACTGGCCCACAACATTTTAAAATTGAGAAAGAAATGAAGAGTACTGTTTATTCTATTTTATGATAGTCATTGAATTCTGATATTACAATCAGATTAGGATATTACAAGTAAGTAAATAAAATCAACAGGTTGGTCTCACTCACATGCATATTTAAATATTAAATAAAATATTAGAGTGTCCAATGTACTCATGTACCAAACAGATAGAATGTCTCAGTCAAGTTGGGGCCTTGCTAGGTGTGCAACGTGGGCTAATAGTGAAAATTTATAAAGTAATTTTGTCAACTACCAGATTGAATGAAATACAACTTCTCAATAGATACTGAAAGTGCACTTGATAAAATTCAACAATCATTCCTGTTATTTTAAGAATATATTATTAGTGGCTCTTAATTTTATAAATTACTGGGCTTCGATGTGGTGTCTCCATACATGCATATGCTAGATTCTGTCATCTCCCTCTATCATCTCTTACACCCTCCCTCACCTGCGTGCACTTCCTCTTGTCTGATCGTAGCCCCCCTTCTACTTCCGTGCTTTGTTTTTTAGATTTCACACGTTAGGATACATGTGTGACGCTTGTCTGTCTGAGTCTGACTTACTTTGTATAACAAAAGCTCCATTCATTTTCTTGCAAATGGCATAATTTTACTCCTGCTCATGGCTGAATAATACTCTGTCATGTATATGTACTACAGTTTCCTTATCCATTCACCCATCGAGGGCAACCTAGGCTGTTTCTATACCTTGGTGATTGTGAACTGTGCTGCCATAGACATGCATGTAACCCTACACAGTGTTCTGACTTTTATTCCTTCCACGATACACTAAGCTGTATGATTGCTGAGTTGTACACCAGCTCTAGTTTTAGTTCTGTGAGAAGCGTCCGTACTGATTTAGCTGTGCTAATTTACATTGCTCCAGCCCCTTGGGAAACCACACGTGCTGTGCCTGGTCTTCATCATAAGCGGTGCTGCTGCCCGCACCAGCTCCCACTGCTTAACTCAGGGCTCAGCGACAAGCACTCTCCACGCTCTCTCCTGTGGCCGTCTCCTACCCGGTCATTGTGGCAGGGTGACCCAGGGACCCTGAGGTGTGAGTCTGTGACTTCTCATCCCCAGAGAGGCCCTTCTCTCAATGCCCCCGGTGCCACCACTCTGAGATGTGTCACATGCTGCAGCGTCACGTGCTGCAGCAGTTTCTCCTTCAGCACTGCTGTGGGAGAGGACTCCACAGTGGGGTACGACTGGCTGGGGCCATGGGCTCTCCTGAGGCCGGCGCTGCTGGTCTGTTGTTTGTCCCTAGGGCCGTGATCCTCTCTGGGTCACCTTGTGCTTGCGGAGCCAGGTCCCCGCTCCTGGGGCTGGGTTGGCACTGCCATCTGCTCTCTTCTTTTCACTGCATTTTTTCCCTTTCCTTTCCTTTGTTTCTTTCTTGATTCTCGAGCTCTTTTCCTCACTGTGGCTGTGTTCTGCCCGCCTGCACCCCAGCCTGGCGAGGCCTGGGCCTTCCCCACCAACTGGGAGCCCTGAGCCATTCATCTTACAGACTTAGGAAATTGGAAACCAGGAATTTTCTTTATCTACAAAAGAGCATCTCACACCCAGGTAAACGTCACAGGAAAGTGGGAAAGGCTGGGGAAATGTTCTTTTTTTTTTTTTTTCTCTCCAGTCCCTGGGATTGAATCTAAAGGCTTCATACTGACATCTGTTTCCTCTTTTTTTCTTTCTTTTTTTTTTTTTTTTTTTTTTTTTTTGATCGATACTAAGTTTCCCAGGCTGGACTCAAACTTGTGCTCCTCCTAGAGTGCTGGTGAGATCCGCCCCATCTGGGTGCTGGAAACGTTCTTTAGCGTGAGTGCAGAGGGCCTGCCTGGCTGACACTGCCGCTTCTCTTCAGCACAACATTAAATTTCCTGGCTGCTGCACTGACATCAGGAAAAGGGAAGAGACAGGAGCAGAAAGACAAGTACAGCTGTTATCACTCATAGGTGCCCTGAGTATCTGGAGGTTCCCGAAGAATCCACGCACAAACCAGAAAGACAAGTACAGCTGTTATCACTCATAGGTGCCCTGAGTATCTGGAGGTTCCCGAAGAATCCATGCACAAACCAGCAGAAATAGTGAGTGCTTAGCAAAGGCCAAGTATAAGATTTATAGATAAAATACACAGTGCAGAGAAAAGACTCCATCCGCAAAGTGTGCAAACGTCAAGTGTCTGTGAGTAAATACAGCAAAGCAGGGCCAGTTACAGAACTGTGTTAAGGGATGTGACAGAGTACTCCACGGAGACAGTGTCGAGCTTGGCTGCACAGGGTGGGAAGACTTGATGTGGTAGAGGCAAGAGTTCTTCCCACTGGGATCACAAGATTTGATTCATTTCTGGGCATAGTCCTTCTTGGAATTGTTAGCAACATTTTAATGATGACCCTAAGTATCATGTGGAAGAGAACAAATGAGCAAGACCAGAACACCTCTGAAGGAGAACTGGGGGGACTTGCCCTGTGAGACGAATCTGGTGTTACTGGGAGCTGGTAGGAATTTAGCCACTATGATATTGGAGAAGGGAAGGCGAAGTTATCAATGGAAAAGACTTCAGAGCCCGGAAGACAGGAACCTCGACAGTACAGGGAGACACGTGTACGGCCGGGAGGATAAAGGGCTGTTGAATAGATTTGTTTAAACAGTTGCTGCACAGAACAAGGCTAAACTGTGTCCTTGTATTATACACTGTGCGCAAGTCTAACCCAGATGAATTAAGAGCTGCAATGTCAAACATCAATCTTTGACACTCTTAGTATGCAGCGTAAGTGAACATTTTTTTAGCACTTGGGGTAAAGAATATTCTCTCGCACAGTTAAAATCCCGTGATTCTCCAGGAGTCCCATCTTATTTACAGGGTTGCTTTCCACTCGTCACAAAAACCACAGCCTGGAAATACTGACTAGAAGCATTCAGTGGTGAACAATTTATAAAATTTAAATTATGGCATGTTGGAGTAACATGGTGATGTCTCCTGCCATCTCCTCTGTCCTCCAGGGACGTGAATCACTGCTTTGCCCAGTGAATCCATGCTTTAAGATGTGACTGAAATTTATGTTTACATTTTTAAGAAGATTATTACAGGACAAGACAGACTGGCACTAACCCCGTGAAAATCCTGTCATTCTTCCTGCTTCCTAAAGCAGTTCTGAAAGTCGGCTTTCCTTGTTGTCCTTATGAGATTTGATCAAAAATGTGTTGCGTGCTGCTGTCAAGGGCCATCGAAGGGAAAGGCAGGCTCATGAAAACAGGGCGCTGTGTCCTCACCACCTGGCTCACGTGATCTGGCACCCCGCGACCCCTGGCTGTTCCTCAAGGTCACGATGACCATGAAAGGGAAGGGTTTTGAATCGATTCAGGACATTGAGGCCACCAGGACAGCACAACTAGAGGCACTCAAGAAACAGCACTTTCAGAACTGCTTCAGAAAGTAGCAGGAAAGGTGGGCGGAGCGCGTTCAAAGCGAGGGGGCGATTGAGAGGCCATTCATGGCGGTCTGCCCTGTGCTGTGACACAGTTTTAAAAATGCAAGCTGCCACCAGATGCTTCAATCACACCTGGGATCCTCTGCTCTCCCCTTGGTCACCTGGTGGTCCTCTCAGTTATGGTGGAATCACTGTGCCCGCCTTGTGTAACCTTAATTTTACTTCCTAACCACTCCAAGCCCAAGCGTGGGAATGCAGAGGAGGCGGAGGGACAGACCAGCCCTGGTAGCACGTGGCTACACCCAGGGAATGGAGGAAAAACGCATAGAACATGTCCCAAACGCATGCCCCAAGTAGCCCGAGGGCCCCACGTGGCCCTGAGCAGCTACGGTGCAGGCCCACAAGATGGCAAACTGGTGATTTTCTTGACTCCCCTGTGTGGTGCTTTGGCATGGGCCGCATAGGAGACCTCGGCGTGCTGTGGAGGGGAGGACCCCGTGCCCTGCAGGCGCTGCCCCCGGTGTCGGCAGGGCTCAGTCAGTGGCACTGAAATGCGTGTGCATCGGGTCGGCACGCACTTGTGCGCCTTGACTAGACTCTTTTCAACCTGCTCACACACATGAATGCCGTGAGGGTAGGTGTTTACTGCTATTAAACAGACACATGGGTTTTTTATGTAAGTATTAAACATGGGCTTGTTGTGTTGTTTTAAAAAATAGTTTAGCACAATAAAATAGGGTTTTTTTAGCAGCTATGATATAGGAAATAAAAAATACATTGTAATTTGCTCATAATACTGTTATAATTGTATAGACAGCATCAGTAGTGCTAGAAATGTCATAATAACACAAAGAAAGTTTTGTTACTTATGTAAATAAATTATATTCAGCCCAGAACAATTGTACTTCACTGAACGCAGCCCAGGTGAGCCCAGGCGAGCCCCCAGGTGAGCACCCCATGATATAACTGTAAGGCTTAGACCATTTGCAAGTTTGGGCATTCACTGGGGCCTTGGGACTGACTCCCCCACCAGAGCTGTGAAGGAAAAAACTGATCACTTTGACTATATTGAGATCGAGGAATTTGTCTGCAATAAGCCCCTTTTAAAAAATGAAAAAGCAATTTATAAATTAAGAGATATTTCTAATATACAGAATGTATAAAATCATGAATCAAGTATTTGCATATAGGACCCACGCATAGAGAGAAAGTACACGTACAGAATGGACATTCGTGTACTCTGCAGCACAGAAACTCCACTTCTGGGGACAGAGCCAGGGCATTTTCTTTAGGGCGCGATGGGGGAAAGACTGATGACTACTCGTGTGCATGATTGTAAAACTGGGAACAGCCCACACTCCCAGCCACTAGAAAGAGAATTAGTAAATCCAGATCTCTCCGGAGATGGGCGATCACACAGCAGCCAGAACCCATGAGCCAGGGTACGCAGCCGTGCGGGTGAATCTCAATGTTAGACTAAATGCAAAAATGTCCTGCATACTTCACATCGTGTGCTACTGTGTCATAGACTTGAACACAGCTGAAAGCAATGGCTAGGCCCATGATAAGTAGCTCTGGACACGGCAGCACCCAGGGAGGGGTATTAGTCAGGAGGGGCCCAGGGCCCCATGGTGGTGTCCCCTGTAGCCATCAGGAGGGTGCTGGTGTGCGGACCACACAGATGTCAGTTGCTGAAAGTCCTGGCCCTGCTCTGGAGGGGCTGTGCAGGTGGCTGCCACATCTGTACAGGTGACTGACCAAGGAAGGAAGTAATGAGGCCACCAAGGGCTGCTGGCCCTCCCCAGGGGAGAGGAGGCTGCCAGGTGGCATCTGCGAACAGCTGATTTCCATCCTCTTGGAGTCTGTGTGTCTTAGGCCAAAGAGGGAGTGGGGGCGTGTGACCTCAGTGCTTGGGGCGGCATCTGGGAGGTCACCAGGGCTGGGCCTGTGGGGCTAACCTCTCTGGATGGCCTCCAGCTTGGTGACCCCATGCTGACCAGTCTTACAGTGGACGCTGGGGCTCCCAGGGCATCATTGCACATAAGCAAGGCAGAGGGGCTGGGGTGCCTCAGAAGACTCCGTCTCGGGAGGCTGGAGCACCCCTCCCACAGCCCACGGGTGACGCAGCTGCCAGGTGCACCGCTGGGGCGCACTGCTGTGATGCGACGGGGGTGCAGTGCCTGGGGAGGGGCTGCATCACGTGACCACCTGTGCAGGACCTCGCCTGTCCTGGCAGGAGCCAAGGGTGAGGCGAGCCCGGTGCCGCACACTCAGTTCCTTTACACAGAAATAAAAACGAAATAAATGGATAAAAACAGGTCAGCAAATTCAGCCATCGTCCATAAAATTACAATCCTTTTTGTAAGTGTGCTAGAAAAGTTAAAAGTAAGACACCAGGCTATGATAACCAGGCTATGGCATAGGGAGGTTGGAAGGAAGTGGGAAAGTGAGCTAAATCATGCTGGCTGTAGGTAGAGGGAAGAAATACTGTGCATCTTTGACATCATTAGGAAAAATACATATTTAATTATGTGTATTTACAAGGACTGTGGCACTTTTAAAAGAATTAAATGCATAGTGTCTAAAGCAACAGAAAAAAAATTTTCATCCAATTAAGAGGAAATAAAAAAAGGCATTAAAGAGAGCAAATAAATATGGGGATCAGAGTAAAACGGGGAGGCAGGGAGACTGCAAGTCCGCCGGTCCTCGCGATGAATGCAAATGCGTTTGCTCATCTTCTGCACAGGGATGGGTCTGGCTGCACAGGCCTGGGGTCCTGCGGTCTCCTGAGGTCCCCACATGGCTGGCAGGGGACCAAGAGAGCCCAGCAAGGGCCGGACCCAAGGTGCATCGGCAGCAGGCCCCCGCCAGCCTGCACCCAGAGACTGTGCAGTGCCACGCTCGGGGGGCTGGGTCTTCATTTTCGTTATGAAAGGCGGTGTCTTCCTGGCCCTCGTTTGTGACAAGGGGACAGCAGTGGCACTCTTGGAGGGTGCGCAAAGAACAGGGGATGTGGACGCAGGGTGCGCAGAGCTGTCCACGGTGGACCGTGGCGCCGCCTCCCTTCTCTCTTGGGAACCCCAGAGCTTTCCCGCAGCGCTGCCGTGCTCACGAGGCCTCTGTCTATGTGTCCTCCGTCCTCCGGGGCCTCAGCTGACTTTTCAGTGGTGGACCAGGGGCTGCATTTGAACTCAGCGCTGGCCAGGAGTGGAGAGATCACCGGTCCTGTCCACCAGCAAGTGTCTGGCGAGTTTGTGGGTGCCGGGGCTCTTTAACTGTCCCTGCATTGTCTCTAATAGCAGCTGATGGTAATGAGGCCCCAGGCAGAGCCTCAGAGGTGGGTGGGGTGTGCTCAGCCTCCCTCGAGCACTGATGTCTGCTGGAGCTGGGAGAGAAGACTGGAGGTGATTGAAGTTTGAATGTTCCTTTCTCAGCGTGGTCAGAGGTGGAAGGAGAGGAGAGTGGACAGGGCCATCTTCCTGAGGTGGGCCGGGGAGAAAATGCCCAGCATACATAAAGAATCTTGCAATGCCCAAGAAGCCTGGTTATGGTTTCCAGAGTTCCTGGCTTTTGAAACTCTGAAAGCTGCTGGCTGCAGGCAGGGTGCAAACGTTTCCTGAGGGTCCCCGAGCAGCATGGCTTTCTGAGGGAGACGAGAGCTTCCGGAGTGCCTGTCTAGCACAGCCGTGCTAAGGTCAGGGACCTGGGCATGCCACTCTCCGGGGTCCCTGTTGTCTGTGCTCTGCTCAGTGCGACCTTCTTGCCCCCAAGCCCACAGCAGGAGGCCGGAGCTGGGTGTTGGGTGCTGGGCTGGGGCAGAGCCCTCTCCTGTGGGAAGGGCGACTGAGCTCTCGGGTTCCTCCTGGGGAGCGGCGCTGCTCTCAGCTCCGAGCTTCTGTCCCGTGAGATGGGGCTCTGTCCTGGCTTTGTAGCAGCCACACTGCTACCCGGGCAGCGAGGACAGCAGAGGCAGAATTCCCGAGGCCGGAAGTTGGGACGAAGGTATGGGCAAGGCTGGTCTGCCTGCGAGTTGGGTCTGCTCTCTCCCCAGCTTCCGGTGTGAGCCGGCAGTCCTTGGCATCCCTTGGGGTGCAGATGTGCCCTCATCTCTGCTTCCTCCTTCACACAGCATTCTCCCCGTGTGCCTGACTGTGTCTGGGTCTAAATCTCTTTTCATAAGGACCCCTGTCCTACTGAACCAGGGGTGCACACTGCTCCCCAGTGGCCTCTGTTAAACTTAGTGTATCTGCAGCAACGGTTTCCGTGGGGTCCTAGAGCTCTCGCTGCAACATCAGAGCTTAAGGAACGCAGTGCAGCCCCGGTCACCTCTGCAGCCATCATGGGCAGAGACCCCGGCAGGGCCTGCACCAGGACATGGAGGACAGGACAGGGTGCACCGGGCCTGCCGCACTCTGATCGCCAGGCTCCTCTGCTGGCCACATGGGGAGCCGCCCAGGGAGGGCGCAAACGCAAGGGTCCTTGGGTACTGCCAGGCCATGGCTTCCCGCAGGGAGCCTGGAGCGGGTTGGGAGGGGGCTGGCAGGCAGAAGCCGCGGGTCCCACGGGGTGGAGAGAGGGTCAGGCAGGGCGGGGGCCAATGTGAGGCCGCTGCAGGGACTGGACCAAGGGACTAGAGGCATTCTGGGAGCCCAGCAGCTGCTGCAGATTTGCACGGGGCTGCCGTGATGGGCGAGTCGGAGCAGGTGGCCTCACAGCCCTGGACTCTCCACCTCAATGTCCCCTGCTGCTCTTGACCATTGCCGTGATGCTTTCTGTAAGTAAAAGACCATTAGGTGTAATTATACTTTTTATCATAAATTAAGTCATTAAAAATCCACAAAGAAAAAAAATTTTTTGAGACAGGGTCTCACTGTGCAGTTCAGGCTGGTCTTGAACTTGCTTTGTAATCCAGGCTGGCCTCAAACTCACTGTGATCCTCCTGCCTCAGCCTCCCGAGTGCCAGGATGACAGGCGTGCCCCACCACGCCCTGTTCACAGAGACATTTTCCTGATTCTGGGAAAATGATTAAAACACTTGTAGAGTAAACTGTGTGAAAACACATTGCAGTTACCACTTTTCCTCTTACCTTCAAATGTTGTCTGCACTCACCCTTTTCTTGATACTTCACCATGTTTTTTTTATTATATTCAAATCTGTGCCTCTTTTATTTTTTCCACAGAAAAAGAAATGTTCTTTCGTTATGAGTGATTTGTGAGAGGTCTTCCAGGAGCTTTGCCCATCAGTTTCTTTGCCTCTTAGAATTGTTGATGTCTCTTTTCCTTACATAGACTTTATCGTCATGCAGCTGGGTCCCTCCTGCGCTATTTCGGAGACTCACTGGTGTTGAAAGGAACCAGAGCACCTTCCTCACCGAGGATTGTAAAAAATATGATTGCTTTACATTATAAAAGTAAATATTGCCTTACAGATTAAGCTTTGAAAAATATTTCAAACCTTCTATTCATCTGGGGCTTGTTTTGGTGTCAGTGTGAGAGATCGACCTGTCTCAGTGTTTTTGCGAGTGGTTAATTAGACTAATTATATTGATTGAAATAATTCCTCCCTTCCCCTTCAGTGTGAAACATCACCTCTCTCATAACCTGCCTGCTCCTGGCCTCACTTCCCATCCTGAGGTTAACGCCACATCCTTTCAGGAACCGTGGCTTTGGGAGAGGCTCCCCACCCCTGCAGGGTGGGCGCACCCTCAGCTCTGCCTCCCTGCCCGGCCTGGCCCCTGTGGGGACAGCACCTCCCTTCCGTTCAGCGCAGGGGCTCTGCCCTCGGTGCCCTGGGCAGCGCTGTACAGACGCTGCCCGGGCTCCGTCTGCAGCTCGCCCTGTGTGTGGCTCTCCCTTCGGTCCTCCCCGGGCCAGGTGAGCCCTGACCCTTGCCCCGTGGTACCAGCTCTCTCTCCTGTGGCCTTTGCACAACTCACTGATATACATGGACACACGCGGAGCACCTCGGTGGGCCCTGGCCCTGGGCACAAGGTCCGCATCTGCCGAGGGCTGTGCCGTGATGAGTGACAGGGCCGCCCCATGGCTCCGAGCCTTCCCTCCACCCCTTTTCTAATGCTACGTCTTCCCCTCTACCACGTCCCTGAGCTGTCCCTTCGCTCATGCTGTGCCCTGGTGGGACCCCTCCAGTCCACGTCTTCCTGGTGGACACTTACCCTCTGCCCTCAGCTGAGACATCAGGGAGCTTCGGGTGGAGCAGAACGGTCCCCATCACAGTGGCCTGAGCGTCCATGGCCCCAGATGTCCTGTGCTGGACTCCTTATCCCAGAGGAGGTGGCCTCAGGAAGTGTGGAGGTCACAGGGAGGGGCCCATGGTGAGGACAGAGGGAGCTCCCGCCCCTCCTTGGGGGAGGACACCACCACCTCTAGCCGGGATTCTGACAAGCTGGCCTCGACCTTGGACTGTCAGGTAAACATCGTGCTTGCACGCTCCCTGTCCATGGCATGCGTTGCAGCAGCTGGAAGGGACTTAGTGACCACCAAGTTCCCACGAGCCTCTGTGGAGGCCCTGGATGGTGCCCCCGCCCTGGTGCTCTCCGGGTCCTGTAGAGCCAGGCAAACAAGAAAATGCAGGAAAGGAACCAGTCACTGGTGCAGCGGAGTGCAAACGCAGCACCCAGGGTGAAGGCCTCTCACACGGCCCGTGGCTGGGCCCCCCCTGCTTGGTGGCTTTTCCTTTTGGTTGGGTCAGAGAGTATTTGGCACCTTACCCACAACACACACACACGCACGCACTCATACATGTACACACACACACACACAGAAGCATTTTCTTTCATTTGAGATCAATACATGATTTAGTTCTATTGTCACAAATATAACCCCACATCAAATAACTTGACTGGTGCTGATTTTCAAGTCTGATCTGCCTTCCTGGGGCTGTTAGCAGCTGGCTCTGTTCCCTTTGCTCTCTGGAGAACATGGCCAGGCAATTCCCCTACAGAGTCCCGGCCCTGCAACTCAGCCTGCCCACTCCCTTCTGCTGTGGCCAGAGTTAAATGGCCAGGTCGCCCTCAGCAGCGACTCCAACTAGGGGACCTCCTGGAGGGCGCCAGAGATGCAAGGCGTCTGTGCCAGCACGGGCAGGACGTGGGACTTCAGGAGATAAGAGGAGAGGCTGGCGGTCATCCTCTGGTGGGGACTGGTCCTGGCTTTGCAGCCCATTTGGGCACGGGCTGTGCCAGGGAGCCCAGCCCTCACTACTGCTGTCTGGAGCCTGAGGTCTGCAGGACTGACCTGCCAGGCCACCATGAAGACTGAAAATACAGAGCCTGCTGTGTGGCCTGTGCTGTGGACCCGCCTGCCCAGGAGGCTGAGCGCGGAGGATTGCTTGAGTTCCGGACCAGCCTGGGGCACAGAGAGAGACCGGCATCTCCACAAAAAAGAAAAAAAGAAAGACATTCGGTGTTTTGTACATAGAAAATGCTCAGTAAGTGTGCCTGGGACCAGCATCCCTGACCTCATTTCTTCCCTTCTTCCCTAGTGAGAGAATCCTGATTTCAGTCATGGAGACATGGTGACCACATTAAAAACTCAGACCATTGCTTGGCATTTTTACAGATGAGGTGACCCACAGTCAAACCAGGGAGGGGGGACCGTCCCCAGGAGAGAAACTGCCCTGCTCAATCAATGAGTATTTTGGCCCTGGTCAGTCTTCTCTCATGATCAATGACAAAGATTTTCTCTCCTATAACCTGGTGAATTCTACTACCCACGAATCTAGGAGTCCCCTGAGGAAGCCGCCCTGTGCTGGGCTCAGGCAGGAGACCCACCGGCCCAGCCTGGCACCTGGGGAAGAGGCCAAGGGAGGAGAGGCCAGGAGCACAGGGCTGGGCAGAGCGGTCTCTGACAGCCCCAGTGCCTGGGTCCCCATCCAGAGTTGAGGATGCGAGGCTTGGAGGAGGCAGTGTGGGCCACACGCAGAGCTGTTGCCTCCGCTACCTCCGCATCCACAGACCTGAGAGTGACAGGCCTCCGGGCCAGACCGGGCCTCCAGATGTTTTCAGCAGCCATTGGGAGTTGCAGCTTGGATCCAGGATACCCCCCAACCAGTCTCATGTGCTCAGAGGTGAGGCTTTGGGAAGGTGGTTGGATCATGAGGGTGCCATGCTCGTCAGCAGATTCATCCATAGATGAGTTTATGGGTGAAGGTGCCATTAGAAAGGTTAGTTGTAGGGCACTGTAGGAATATATGGGTCATCGGAAGTGTGTTTTTGGAGGGTCTGTCTCTCTCCTTGGGTTCTCTCTTCACTCTTCACTTCCTGGACACCATGAACTGAATAGCTTTCCTCCAACAGGCCCTTCTCCCATGCTATTTCTGCCTTGGAGTCAGCCAATCATAGACTGAATGCCCTGAAACCATGAACCAAAGGAAACCTTGCTCCATGCCAGTCTGGCAGCATGAAGAGCCCCGACACCCCAGCTTATGCCTGTGGGAAGCATTGTCCAGCCTCAAATACTGCCAGA
Organism: Dasyprocta punctata; assembly: GCA_004363535.1. Classification (NCBI taxonomy): domain Eukaryota; kingdom Metazoa; phylum Chordata; class Mammalia; order Rodentia; family Dasyproctidae; genus Dasyprocta; species Dasyprocta punctata. Next base: position 17,108 of record RJWM01020532.1, on the reverse strand, counting down.
CCGTCCTAGGCTGGCAGCAGCTCTGAGGCCCTTATATATGGCGGACCGAGACGGAATGTCGGGGCTGTCTTGTTGGGACACATCTCTGTTCCTCTCCAAGCCTCTCCCTGCAGGGGTAGCTGCTCGTCCCCCTTCCACCCGTGCTCCTGGGTCAGGGATGAGGATCTGTCCTCCGTGTGGCCAGGATCCCCGGACAGGCCTGAGCTCTGCTCCATGGGCTCCTCGCTGTCCTTGGTGTCCCTGCTCCCTGTGCTGGGCCCTGCCAGTGCCTGGTCCTCCACCCTCTGTGCCCGGGGGAGCTGGGACCCAGGGGAGCTGGGTGTGGGGGGGGCACATGTGCCTGTGTCTTCTCACATCTGTCCCGGTTCCAGCCGGAATCCCCTGCTCTAGTGGGGAGTGGGTAGGATGGGCCCCTTCGCAGTCAGGGCCCGAACAGGGATTGGCCACACTTTCCAGGAAAGAAGGGTGCTGCCCTGTCTGAGCTGCTCCCTTCCGCCTTGCCTGGAGCTTCCTGGTGTGTGGCCGGCTTCCCCGCAGCTGGCAGGGTACCCCAACAGGAGTGTGAGCTCAGGAGACCGTTAGATAACTGGGGAGCAGGGCCTCACATGACTCTCAGGATGGAGCTGTGGCCACAACTCACAGCCCCGGGACAGACGAGCTCTGGTCCTGCCACGTGTCTGGCCGCTCTTCCTTCCTGATTGGTGCCCGGTTCTCTGCCGCCTTTGCTGACACCGCCCCCTCCCCTGGATGGACCCTCCCTCCTGTCCTACAGCCCTGTCTGAGGGGATAGCTTGGAAGGAAGTCCTGCCACACCTAGATCTCGCTGCTGGGACCACAGGGGGCACATTCGCCATCAGCACGTGAAGGTGGGAGGAGCCTGCCAGCTCTCTGCGCATGCCTGGTACGGCCCCCGGTGCTCGCCCTCCTATCCGGGCTGACCTTGGCCTGTCCGCCTGTCCAAGGCGTCTGTGGCTTCCCCTGCAGAGCCCAGCAGGTGAGCACGCCCTCCACTCTGACTTCACTTGGAAGAGCCCTGCAGTTCCCCGTAGGTGCCTCACTCATCTCTGCTCATTCACTCATTCTCCCAGCAAAAGTCTGCAGAGCTTCCAGTGTGCGCTTGGCCCAGGACGGGGTGCTCAGTGAAGGGCTGCGGCCTTGGGATTGCACACTGTTGCTCCGGGGCCTGGTCCACCAGCGTCCTTCTAGGCTCACACAGCTAATAAAATGCACGTCACAACGTTAAGGAGCTGATTCCCCCACCCGTGCTGTACTTTAATAGAGGCAGTCTTCCACGGCATGCTTTAATACTGTGAGAAGCAAATCAAAATTAATGAGATTACCTCCTTTGAAATGTTATATATAATTAACCTCAAATTAAGGACAATATGCGTTTGAATTTGCCAATCAGTAACACCTTGTGATTGCTGAAATACACAGAGGGAAACAGAAAGTGTTGACATCAGCCTACCAGTTGAACTGGCTTGTAAGTGTCTCAAGGTGAGTGGCCCTGGGTCGTCCTCAGCCGAGGCTGGGAAGGGGGCAGAGGAGAATCTGGGCAGGGACTGGCCACAGTGACCACACCTCAGGGTCCACCTGTGGCTGTGGGGTAACCTCTGGGCTTCTCTCCCCCAGGACGCTGGCTTCTGCACACTGCGGCAGCCTCGCCCTCGAGCCCTTCTGCTCTCTTAGTATTCCTTCAGTGCAGACCAACGCAGTCATTGGGAGCCGCAAGCATCCTTCAAAAACCACATTAGCTGGTTATAATTTACAGTTTCTTGATTAAACAAATGGTCCACTCCTGTCTTGGAGGAGCATAAAGGATAATAGGAGGAAGCCTCCTTGCGTTTGATTAGTGGTGTACATTTGCAAGATTTCCAAAGTTCCAATATTCAGTTCTCACAAGAGCACTAGAAGGAGGCTGAGGTCGGGTGTGTCTTTATTTTGATGACCGAGGAAACTGAGGCCCAGGAGTTGAAAGTCTTTGCCCAGGATTCCTTCACTGCAAAGGTGCATAGCACAGATGCACTTGGGGCCAGGCTAGCCTGGGGCTTCCTGCTGGTTTGGAGCAGACCCACGGGCAGTGTCCTCCAGGCAGACTCCGTACCCAGCATCCCTGCCTGCTCCGCGTGGCTCTTCAGCTGCTGCAGGGTTCTCTAACCCCTCCCAGCCAGTGCCCATCCTAAACCACCCTCAGCGCGGAGGCTGGTTGTCCTGTGAGCTCCATTGCAACAGCCCTTGCCCAGCACACAGGCCATGCCTGCTCTTCCTCCTCTCCTGTCCCTGTCACTCTCTGTGACTCCACACCCATGAACTGTTGCTTCTCACGCTTTCACTCCAGGACCGCTATGTCCAGCCAATGCCTGGGCATCTTGGTGGTGCACACAGGGCATCCATGGTACACAGCCTGATGAGATGAGTTGAATAGTGTCCTCAAAGCTACCATGTGAGGACGTCAGGAAATAAGGTGCTTGGGATATCGTTAGATGAGCTCATACTGGAAGTAGGATGAGCCCCAAATTTAGCAAAATTGTCCTTGTAAAAGGTACAAAGTCATGTGACAATAGAGGCACAGACAGGGCTGGTGCTGCCACAAACCAAGGGACACTTGGAGTCTCAAGGAGCTGAAAGAGTCAAGGAATGATTCCTCCCCTGGATCTCTTATAGAGAGCATGGCCCTGCCCACACCGAGGGCTCAGACTTCTGGCCTCTAGGACCACGAGAGAGCTTCCTGTTGTTTTCAAGACACAAGTATGTGGTGATTAGTATGATAACCCTAGGAGGCTAAGAAACTTGCAGTACCACTTATGTGTATCATTACCGTCGCTTTTGCCAGTTGCCTGACATATCTGTCCCATTGCAGGTGCACGATTCTTGGTAGACCAGCAGACTGGATCCGCACTGCTGCTCTGCCCAGGTAGTCAGCTCCGTGGGCCTCCCAAAGGCTTGCTCTTTCTGTTCCTGCGTCGGGAGGAGTTTTTCTCCTTTCTGTGCTTGTTCTGTTGTTACAGCTTGTGTGTAGATGCCCCACAAAGCCTCCTGTGTCACAAGTGGGGCTTTTTTAGAGGTGGCTGGATCTAGAGCGTGTGACAGTGGAATTGATTCACGGTGCAATGCAAAGATCAAGGGCGCTGAGATTAAGTGTGTGAGTGCTGACCGCCCTAAGTGAGATATAAGGGGTAGAAAGAGCTGGGTAAGACCTAAGGGCTAGAAAGAGCTGTGGTCATCCCTTGTGGCTTTGCTACCTCCTGCCCACCACAACTCTTTCTCCTTTGCGATGCTTGTCTGCAGTGCCGCCCTGCCTTGGAGCCAGCTGAAACCTCTAACCGTTTTCTCTTTAAAACTTTGGGCATCGGGTATTTTGTCTCAGCAACAAGAGAAATCTGAGACACCTGTGTTTCGTGTCTGCTTCTGTCTCTGCAGTGCTTTATCTCCAGATGCAGCTGAACCGCTCCATGCAGAGTTCAGCATTGAAGAGCTGCTGGCTGGGTCCGTGTATGTTCTGCTAAAGAAGCAGATGGACTCAGTTCATTAGGAACATGCCATGTATCTGTCAGACTTTGGAAATGTCCAAACCTCACTAATTTGGACAAACCATTCCAATTCAGACCAGCAATCATTTGCCAAGCCCTAATTCTGCCAAGCACAGCACAAGGGATTGGATCTTGGAGCTAATTCTTATTCTTAGGGAATGAGGGAAAAGATACACCAACAGAATTTGATGAGCTTTATTTTTTTTTTTAATTTAACAACTCACTTGTATGCATGGAGTATGCTTTTGAAAATACAGGCAAAAACAAAGAAGAAATCAAAAAGCAAAGAGCTGTCACTCATAAACCCTCTACCTGGAAACAATCACTTTGGGGTTACAGGTTTAGATGCATGTAGAGACGGGGACCTGGATATCCAGGTCATTTTGCAACATGTCTCTTTGCCTGCATCTTCATTAACATTGTTCAGTGACAAGGAAGCAAGACCCACATCACTAAGTGGTTGGGTCAGAGTGTTGTGCTGTCTGCTTCCATTTTAATTTACTTAATCAGTCTCCTACTGTGAGATATTTATGCTTTTGTACTTTCTAAAATATGATCATTATTTTGAGATGTAAATTCATTTTAAGTTGTGAAATTATTGCCTGTCATGGAAACATTACAAATAGAACAGAAAGGTGTATGCAAAAACCACTCACCTTTCCTCTCACCCCTGGTCTTTAGAAGCAACAACAGCTAACGTACAATACCTCTGTAGAAGTTTTCCATGCATCCATATCACGTATATGTGTGCATGTATCTCTGTGTATGTATTAGTCACTTTTTTTGTAGCTAGGACAAAATATAGAACACTCACAACCTAAAGGAGCAGAGATTGAGTTTGGCTCACGTTTTCAGAGGTTTAGCCCAGGGTCATCGGACTCCCAGCCAGAAACGGCATGACGGAAAGGCGTAGTGGAGCGAAACTGCTCCATCTCCGGTGTCCAGGAAGCTGAGAGAGCAGGCAGAGCCAGGGCGGAAGAGACGCCCTGAAAAGGCACGCACCTGTGAGCCCCTCTGACCAACCCACCTCGTAACACATCTAGCCAGGGTCTCATCACTGGGCTAACACCTGTGACTTGAGGAGGTTTGTCTCGTGAAGTCTAGCCCATGGCTGGGTGGCTCTGAGGTAGGAACATGATGGCAGAAGGGTCCTGCGGACAAAAGCTGCTCCCGCCCTCCCACCCACCCATCCGTCTGCTCATATTAGAAGACGCTTGGATTTCTGCTTTCCTCCATGTGTTACATTCCTCTTATCATTTACTACTTCTAAGTTGATGCTTTAGTCACCCCATATTTGGCCGGGGGAGAGTCCTGTCACTGCCACTGTGCCCTCTGAAAGTCATTTCCCTGGGTCCTCCTTGCTGTGAAAGGACATCAGGAAGTTGGGGTGACCCTCTGAGGCTCAGGGTCCTTGCTGCTGTGTTGATCATTGGTTCTAGAGCTCTTCCGTGCAAAGAGCCACCAGGAAGTGGGTTTCTCCAAGGGAAAGTATATCACGCATTTATACTGACCTTTCCAATTCGAATGGAGATTTGCGACTGTTTAGTTTTTACTATTTAACATCTTTGCTTTTATATTTTTTATTTTATGCCAATGACCTGTTTTTCTAATGACATTGATGTAATTACATATTTGCTTTATCTTATGTGTTGTAACTGCTTCAAAGTGACAATAATAGTGGTTACTAAATGTGCTTTCTGAAATGGGATTAATTTGTCATTTTTTGACTTCAGTTTGTATCTAACCAGGGCAATTTGAAACTTGTCTACTTCAGTATCTTAAAGAATTATTGTTAAATATTTCAGATATAATGAGTCTACTGTATCTTAGAGGGGGAGGGGAAGGGGAGAAATAGAGGATAGAGCCTGTATTAAATAATTTGAAACGTGAAATAATTTTTCTCTCAGGATCGAATACCAACTGGTACACTATTAAATTCTTTGTTTTATTTTGCTTTTGTTTTTGTGGGATTGCTTTTTAATTTGAGTGTAATTGATGCTATAAGTACTATGTAAACCATCCTTTATGTCCCTTATAATGGCTGCATGCTGTTCCACTACATGTATGCACTGTGTTTATTTTTCTTCCCATCAGCCCACAAATGGTGAGCAATTTTACTGTTTCTAGTTTTGCTTTATACCTTAACAATGCAATGGTTATGTTTGCATACCTGTAAGCATAAGTATTTAGGACAACAAAATTGCTAAAACACAAAGTATTCCTGTGGAAATGATGCTAGAAAAAAATACATTAGGAGTGGGCAGAAATTAGCCTGGTGAATGAGGGGGAAAAGGGCGTTTCTGGGGAGAGGGTATAGGGTGGCGCTGCAGAGATACATTCCTGATAAAGCTCCAGGTAATAGAGCTTGCTGCTGCCGAAGGGGAGGAGAGCTGGGAATGAAGCCAGGGCAGCCCAGGGTGGGGCGAGTGCTGTCCAGGGAGTCTGGTGCCGGGGAAGCGTCTCAGCATCTTGTCCTCTGTCCATGGCGGGGCGGGTGGGGTATGAAGGAGTTGTCAGAGTTTCTTGCAGGTAGTGGGGTCACTGCCTTTTAGCAAAGCCACTCCGGTGACGTGATGAAGAGGCCTCAAGAGACTTGAGACTCTCAAAGCCACACACAGGTCTTTGGAGCTGTCCAGTGAGAGACAGAAGTAACTGGGTGCGAGAGAGAGACAGAGACAGAGACACTAGAGAGATTTATTAATCAGCTTCCTGGGATCAAATGCTGCAAGTTAAAGGCAGAGAGGTTTCATTTGGCTCACAGTGTCAGAGGGCTCAGTCCATGCTTGCCCGCTCCAAGGCAGAAACAGCATGGTAGAAAGGCATGGTGGCGTTAAAGTGCACAGTTCATGGTTGGCCAGAGCCAGAGCAGAGAAACAGAGCCAGAGAGGAAAGGGCCAGGGAGCAGATATGGTTCCAACAGTTGTACCTCCATGACCCCCAAACACACCTAGACGTGCAGTTTACTAAACCTGTGGGCAGTCCTAAGCCAATCAAATTGACAATTAAGCTTGATCATGAGAGAGTGAGAGAGCAAGGGTGAGCGAGAACCAAAATCAGCACAAGCCAGGCACTCATTTCTCAGTGCTGGCCATGTATTCACAGGGATAGGACAGAGGGGTGCAGGTGCAGACACCTCCGGACTTCTGTCTTGGGGTGAGGCCGGTTACCTTGTCACTAACCCGGTGTGGACATGAGGAGTGGACCTAGCAGGGCAGGTGCAGCAGCCATGCATAGGTGCACCAGTGTCGGAGCCCTCTGCTGGGGGACCCGAGGGCTGTGTGGGGGGATAGGGCTGGTTCTAAGCCCCTCCCCCATGAGCAGAGAAGATGGGGCACCGTCCAGGCTGGGATGAGCGGGGCCCTGAGTAGATTGCCCAGGGTGCAGCTTCCTTTCCTGGGTGTCTGGGAAGAGGACGGGGCGGGGCCTGAGTGGTCTGGGGTGTCCACACTGCCCACTGGGGAGGAAGGGCACCAGCCTTGCCCGGGCCCCGACCTGGGGCTCAGTGTGCTTGTCACTGCGCTTGTTGTCATCTCCCTTCTCCTGTTCCCTCCCTCGAATCACCTGGACCTGGACCGGGTGCTATCCAGGCGGGGGTGAGGGGCCAGGAGGCAGAGAGGGGCAGGCTGGGGTTTCTTTTTTTTTTTTTTTTTTGCAGCACCAGTGATTGAACTCACAATCTCGCGCCTGCCACACAGGCACTTGAGCCACTGAGCTAAACTCCCGGCCCTTTTTTTTTTCCAAGCAGCGTCGCACTGTGTAGTTCAGGTTGGCCTTGCTCACATTGTAGCCCAAGCCAGCCTCGAACTCACAACGCTCCGCCTACCTCAGCCTCCCGAGTGCTGGGATTAAAGGCATGCGCCACCACCACTCTCGGCAGGCTGGGGTTTCTGAGAGAGGGCTGCCATCGGTACAGACCTGCTCAGCCGACCCCAGGGGTTTTCCAGCCCCCTTCAGCCACCTGGCTGAGGGGAAGTGTGTGTGTGCATGTACGTGTGTGTGTGCGTGTGTGTGTGTATGTCTGGTCCAGGATAAATTTAGATTGTTACTTTTTAAACAAAGAACTTCATTATAACAAACCAAGTCGGGTCATGAAGAGTCCTTACTAGGTAAGGATCATGTATCATTAGCCCATTATATTTAAAGATTGCTTCTAAAGATTTGCTGTCAATTGTGTTTCCCCGTTTCTTTAGCCTGGGTTAAGGAGAACGTTTGCAGTCGCAGGAAGATTGCAGCTTTTGAGACAGCTTTGCCAAACACGTTCTGAGTGAGTTTTAGTTCACCTCTGAATTAACTTAAACATTGAATTAGTAGTCTAAAAATTGTAATTTACATCTCCACAGCCATTTAGCTTATTAAAGGTGCTACTTATCTCATCTTCAAAGTGACCCCGAGGACCAGCACAGGCGCCGTCCCTGTCCGCGTGCGGGGACAGAGGTCCAGCGCCGGGGCAGGATGTGCCCGGGTTGCCACAGAGCCAGGGCAGAGGGGGAGCACAGATTGTTCCCTACTAAAGGCATGCAATGTTTCAGGCAATGGTTTATTATGATTTAGGAGGCAGGGAATTACATAGCATATGGTCAATAGAAGCTATTTGCTGCTTTCGTAAGTCATTTTTCATATCATTAATTTTTTGCATATGTTTCATTAATTTTCAGGGTAATCTATATTCCCCCTTCCTGTGAAATATATCACTGCAAACTTGGATGTCTTCTCCATGGAGCCAGGCAAGGCTGTGTCATCTATTGTTTTGATCTGACTCATTATCCAGGAATAAAAGACACATATAATTTATCCAAAATAAAAATAATATCTGAGCAATCCATCTATTCCATCTATTCATCTGTCCATCCATCTGTCTATTTATCCATCCACATACTTACCTATCTATCTACCCACCTGCCCTTCTATACGCCCATCCAGCCATCCATCATCCACGTAGCCATCCTTCCATCCGTGCGTCCACTCCCCTACCGATCCACCCACCCATCCACCCACCCACCCACCCACCCACCCATCCACCCATCCACCCATCCACCCACCCATCCATTCACCATTTGTTTACTCACCACACACTGACTTTCTACCATGCACTAGGGTCTGAGAGAGGCACGGGGCATCTAGATGCAGGGATGCAGCCCTGCCGCGGTGACTCATGGCAGGGGAAGCAGCCAGACAAATCAATTGCAATTCCTGCTAAGTGCTACAGCAGAGGTTGGTCCAAAGTGTTTTTGGGAACCCAAGGGAGGGAGCACCAAAGAAACTGGCTCTGCTGCCTCTCCATGGAGGGGAAGTGGACCATCAATCTTGGCAGGAGCAGAGGCATGAAGCTCCCTCAAGGAGAGTCCTTCCCACCCTGAGGCACAGGATCAAACGTTAAAGGGACAGTGAGAGCGACTTGGTGCGGAGTGAGACTGGAGTGGAATGCGGGTGAGGGTGCTGCTGGGGGAGGACGCGGGCCTCCCCTCGGCCCTGCCCGACTCCGTCCTCTGCTGCCCCAGCGAACACCCACTGGGCTGGGTCTCGTCCTCTTTTCTCAGGGTGTCGTGCTGTGTTCAGAACGGCCTATGGCACACACATGATCTTTCCTTCTCCATCCAGTGTGTAGCCCCCTGGGGTCCAAGAACGCAGCTCAGGCCCCTCCCCAGCACCAGCACCAGTGTGCCGTCACCTCACGCTTTGCGTCAGCTCCCTCTCTGAATGTGTCAGCACACTGTCCCTGGCTGTGCCCTGCATTGTTCAGTCAACAAACAGCTGTTGAGCACTGATGAGGAAACATTTGGCTTTGCGTAGCGCACAGCCTGGCGTGGATGGGGGTAAAGTACAGGAAGAGCCAGCGTGTTATAAAGTGTTTGAGGGACGATGGGTTCCGGGAAGAGAAAGAGGGTATACAGCGTGGGGTGCATTTTAAAGGGGCGGGACACTAGGCGCAGATGTGCAGGAGCCGACGTGGGCCGGTGGCCGTGGGGCTGCGGGGGACAGGCTGCTCAGGACCCCAGGAGTGCGTTCAGTGTGCCTGAGAAGCGGCAAGGCTGTGAGAGCGGAGGAGCCCGGCCGGAGCCGGGACAGTGCCAGGGTGGCGGGAGGCCGTGGCCAGCGTGGGGACGCTGCTGTCCCAGGGGAGCAGGAGCACCCTCCATGCTGGGATACTCTGAGAAGCCCGGAGCCCTGGAAGCTTCATTCACAGTGACCTGGGCTGCGTGGGGTGACCACGGATCGGGACGTTCACCTGCAGGGGACGTGGAGGCCACAGAGTTTGCTGCCTGACCGAGCGTGGGGTTTCGGTGCACAGAGAGGGAAAGGGTGAGGGCCCGCGTGGCCATGCGGGTCGGGCTGGGCATGGGTTGCACGTGCAGGCCACATGTGAGTTTTCGTCCAAGGGCAGCCGCGTGGTGTCAGCCCGGCGGCACCTCCAGCACTGGCTGGTGGGGAGCGTGCCCAGAGCAGCAGATGCCAGACTGGTGTGGGCAGCTCAGCCTCCCGCAGGGGAGGGGATGAGGAAGAGGAGGACACCGGCCAGGAGCCACCGGCGACACAGAGTCCTAGGAACCAGGCGAGAGCTTTTAAGGGGCACTGTGGGATGGGCTGTGGCAGAGTGAGGGCCGGACCCACGCGGATTGGGGGCACAGAGGTCAAGAGTCACCTGACAAGTGTAGAGGGCCGGGGCAGAGAGGCTGATGGGGGACAGGATGGGAAGGAGCAGGGAGGCCAGGGGATGGGCGCTTGCAGGGCATGGGGAGGCCAGGGTATCCTTGATCTGGGCTGAAGACGAAGGACCCAGGAGCTGGGCTTAATGATGAGGGTGGGGACGTGTGCATGCCCCCTTCCCAGGAAGGCGCACTTTGCTTGGGACAGGGCCCTGGGTGCTGGCCAGTGAACTGGAAGACGAACTCCTCCTCCTCACCCTGTGCCTGCGGCTGCGCTGAGGCTCCCGTCTCTGCCCACCTCGCTGCTCTCCTGAGGGAAGCCTTGCATAGGTTGTGCCGGCCAGAATCCCCAGGTCTGCAGGCGGCCGCGGTGATAGGGAGGAAGCAGACTGATTTTCATGGTTTATTTGACAAATGTGACTCAGGATTCAATAAGTTATCTTTCAAATTCTCCCTTCAAAATAATCCTGACCTGGGATGGGGATGAAAGGGCTCTTAGGAGGAAGGATGGGTGTTTTCAGGAAGCAGCTGCCCTGCTCTGTGGGCTGGGCCTGGAGAAAGTGAGTTCCCAGAGGAGGGGATGTGGGCGCACAGCCGGGCCTGCACCCCACCTGCGGCTTAAATCCCAGGCTCAAGTGGTTTCTCTGTGCCCCAAAGCAGGAAAATAAGCGCAGGGCCCCGCCGTGTCTGGTGTGTGAATAGCAACAGAGGGCGCAGGGTCCTTTGCTGGGGGAGTGGGGTCAGGCCAGTGCTGGGGTGAAGGTGAGCACAGTGTGCAGGGAACTGGAAGCCTGTGGGGCTCCCTTCACCCCTGTGCTGCACCACACTGTCCCCTCCGTCCCCCACTCCTAACCTGAGGGAGAGGGACCCCCGGCTCACATCCTGGTCTGCAAGCAAGGGGCTGGTTCCGGCCGCCCCCAGCTGAGCCCTGCTCTGGTCCTGAGTCCACTCTTCCGTTGTTTTGTGAGCCAACTCCAGGCCCTCGTCTATAAAGCAGAATGGCTTGTGACATGTAATCTTCCAAAGATGTGGCAAGATGGGAGTTTCCAACCTATGAGCCTCACAGGCAATGTTTCTGGTTGACCAACTTTCTGAACCCCAAATGGCCCTCCTCTGTCCCCTTGCGTCCTGTATCCTGTCCCAATGTGGCCAGGGAGGAGAGAGACCAGAGACACATCTGTGGGACCTGCAGTTTCTGTGCACCTGGGCTTCTGGCATGTTGTCATTGGCTGGGCTGTGGTCACTGTGGCAACAGAACAATCTCCTATTGGCTACTGAAGAAGGCGAGGTTTTGATGCCTTTCCCTAGGGAGTGGGGCTGCCTCCAGGAGGGGCAGCTGGGGAGAGGAGGTGACCGAGCTGGGCAAGACAGCAGAGAGAAGGGGGAGCTGACCATGGGTGGGTGGTTTTCCACAGGTTTGGAATGGATGCTGGTTGGTAAGTTTAGTGACACTCGTCTCATGAGCATTTTATGATGGCCTCTGGGACCTGCGCCCTGGGTAGCTCTCAGAATCCAGGAAGAAAGATCACAGCCCACCCCACCCAGCCCACCCTGCCCAGCCCACCCCGCCCAGCCCTGCCTTCAGGAAGCCTGCAGACCCGGAGGATGAAAGACAAAGGTGATTTAGTTGAACAGAGGTCTGTGGGTGATCCCGGAGAGCTTCCTGAGCTGAGAGTCTGAGCCGTCTTAGTCATTAGACATGCATGGAATGAGGGAAACTGCTCACTGGCATGAAAGCCCAGTCCTACTCATTTCCAGCCAACCAAGATCAAATACACATGAGATCACTATTAAGGTTCAGCTGTAGAATGTCCCCCAAAAGCCTCCTGTGCTCAGAGATGGGGCTTTGGAAGGTAACTGGATCAAGGGGGCGCTATGCCCACCAGTGGGTTCATCCATGGATGAGTTTATTGTGAATGTGAAGTTAGAAGATGGGGCTTGTTTGAAAGATGCGGGTCACTGGTGGAGTGGATGGGGAGGGTAAATTCTCATCTCCAACTCCTCCCTTCTCTCTCTGCTTCCTGGCTGCCATGATATGAGCAGCTTTCCTTGGCCAGGCCCTTCTGCCGTGTTGTTTCTGCCTTGAGCCAGCTGGCCATGGACTGAACCCAGTGAAATTGTGAGCCAAATTAAACCTCTCCTCCTCTGAATTGTGAGTGTTGGTATTTTGCCCCAGCAATGGGAAAGTGACTAAGATGATTGTGTTGAATGGACAGCTCCCAGCTCCCCTTTGCACTCAGCGATGTGCCTGTGAAGTCCATCCACCCAGTTGTGCAGGAGCTGGGTCATGCTCGAGTGGTAACCTGATGGGCTCCCTGTTGGTAGCATTCTCTGTGTCCTGGTGGAAGTGTTCACACAGTTGCTGCAAGCCACCTGCCCCGAGGGCCTGCTGTTGAACCCTACTAGAGCATGGCTGGGTTGATGCTGTCTTCACCACAGCTGCAGAGCACAACCCACTTGCCGGATTGTCCCCTCTCCCCAGGGCTGGGCTGCTGCATGAACACCATGCTTGCAGGTTGTGTGTGTTGGTGCACACATGTGAGCTTGCACAGAACAGATGCGTGGGTCACTGTGACCTGAACACTGATAACAGAGCAGAGCTGGCCGGTGGCTTGCTCTGCTTGGATGTAAGTGTGAGTGCCTGAGTTTGGGTGGAGATGAGGCCGGCCACGGAGGGAGGGGCTCCCCAGGGTTTCATAGGAAGAGCAGAGTGATTAGAGGATCACGGCCAAGGGTTTCCATGCGGGCAAGAGGAAGGAGCTGGTGTTGGGACCAGCAAGGAGGGGAGGCCAAAGAGGCAGAGAAGTTTTGTCTGCAGGTTTCATGACTGACTTCAGGACAAAGGCAGAAGGAGCTGGGGTGGCAGGAGGAGCCTGATGTCTTGTAGGCGAGGGGCAGTCAGGGCAGCCAATTGCTCCTGGCACTGGGGACAGAGAAGGACATGGTTTGTGGCAGGACTGTGTTCTGGGCACACAGAGTTTGAGAAATGGTGGGACATTCGGGTGGACCCAGCTGGTGATTCGCTTGTTGCACCCCACGCTGCGGGGGCCTTGCGGACAGCAAGATGGAGGCCATTTTCAGAGTGGGTCATTTGTACCACCCCCGAGGACCTGATCTTTGAGAACGAACCCGGGAGCAAACCAAGCTGTGGACCGGAGATGCCGCTGGACACCGAGGAGGGCAGGGGAGGAGCGAGGGAGGCGGAGCTGGCCCACCCAGGGAGGGGCCCTCAGAGCTGCAGAGGTGTTCCTAGTCAGGCACATGGCTTTCCTAAAGACTACATTTACCAAACGCCTTTGCAACTGAACATTACCACACAGCCAAGCTTTAGAAAGAGGGATACAAGAAGCTGTAGGTGCCACTCTCAGATGGCATGCTCGGCCTCCACGCCCTTGGTCTCGGGGACTGGAAAGCAGTGTACTCTCAGGGGCTGTGTCAGCCACCGTAGATCCTGAGTTAGAAGCCACACGTTGATGGTTTAGACTCATTAGCACAGAAGGAACCGGGACCCGACGACCGTAGATTCATGGTGTCAGCGCTGAAGCATCAGCTTGGACTTCTACGTGAAAACAGATAAAAGGCTTATCTATGTAGGGCACTTACATTGTGTCTGTTAGACATTTTTAGTCACTGTGTATCTTAACAGATACAAGAACCCAGAGACAGCTGTCAGGCATCCGAGTGTACTTATAATGACATAGTTATGGGTTGTGGTAATGCATCCTAAATTGCTGGCTTATTTTTGATACAAAGGAAACATCAGCTCATATAGCATAGAAGTCTAGGGTAGAATTTCTGGTGGTTAGATCCGGGTCCCCAGAGAATGCCATCAGTTCCTGATGACAGACATCAATGCCCTCTCTCCAGGAGTGAAGCTCTATTTCTTCCGCCTGCCTCGAGGACCTGCTGGCTGCGTAGACCTGCCTCCGGTGCACAGGGTGTGGAGATGGAGAAGCAGCAGCTTCCCACTGGGCAACCAGGTGGCTCCACTCCCACTTGGCCACATGCTGGGGGTCGCTGTTGCCCATGCTGTTGTGGGCACTGTGTGCCCCAGGGTGTGGTCTCACCTCATGCTCTCCTTCCCCAAGCCCCTGACCAGCTGAATCACGGGCAAAGCATCAGGCCAGCCCAGGGTAAATCGAGGGTGGAGAAGGAGAGGAGCAGGACGGGTCCCAGGTGGAGGTGGCCCTGTGAAGCATTCTGTAGAACACCGGGTTGGTACCACTTCAGACTGTCACCATCACACAAAGCTCAGAAACCCTGAGCCCGACACTGAACACAGTGCCTGGGGAGATGCAACCACTCAAGACAGTGGGTCAGAGCCTGGGGCAGGCAGAGGAAGTTGGCAGGAAATGAGGAGGGGTACGTACCGTCTTTTATTTGATATTGGAGATTGAACCAAGGGTCTTCGCACTGAGCTGCATCCCCTGCTCTTTTTATTTTTAATGTGGAGACAGGATCTTGCTAAGCCTCTAAGTTGCCTGGGCTGGGCTCCAACTTGGGATCCCCCTGCCTCAGCCTTCTAGAGCTCTGAAATTACAGGTGTGTGCCTCCTGGGTTCAGGTGTGTCTTACTCCTTGATGCCTCTTGGTTACCACACGGGTCTGAGTGTCATGTGCACTGCTCTGAACGCACAGGAGAAGCAGGTGGTGGCAGGGACTGGGCCAGCTTTGGCCCCCACAAATTACATTTTCTAGATCTCAGACATGTTTGGTGGAGATTCACACAAGACCCTGATAACGTCCACGATGAGCTTCCTCCACCAGAAGCTGTCGGTAAATATAACGTGGCAGAGCCATCTCAAGAAATGTCATCGCTCACCAGGGAGCACTGCTGGATTCCAGGTGAGCGCACAGCAGCTGCCTGACACCACCACTGCGACAGCTGTCTTGGGGAAGCCGGAGACTCTGGCCCAGGTGCACATAGAGCAGCAGAGAACACCTGGGCAGCTCTGGTCCTGCAGTGGCCGTGCCAGCAGGCCCCGGGGTCTGGCGCTTTTCTTTACCAGTGCCACGAATTGCACACAGCTAGGAGGGGCCTGGCTGTGGTCGCTGAGCTGGCCCCAGGCTCCCCGGGCGGCTTCGTGGCTGGTCACGATTCCACGGCATGGTGGGCCTTTGTCCTCGTGGCCTTCCCCACCTTCACAGGTGATCACGTGATGCCCAGACTGTTGTGTGAGTTACTGAAGCCTTTGCATTTGGGTTTGGTGATGGCGGAAATGTCCTACCACGTGCTCCTCGTTGGGTGCCTCCTGCTCGGCAGGTGAGGAAACGCACAGCACCCTGCAGCCCCCGCCGAGGTCTCGGCCCCGCTCTTGCGGCCTCGTCACCCAGCACCCCACATCCTCTGGCTGTCCAGCTTACGACCTTCACCTTTGCAGTGTCCACCACCTACGCCCACCTTTGTTGCTGGGCTAGACGTGTCTTGGAGCTTTCGGTTCCATCCATCCCCGTGTTCAAGCCCTTCCGTGTACAGCGGGCCCTCTTCTGCGGGGAGCCCGGGTGCCCTGAGGACCGGGTGCTGTCTCCCTGTCTCTCACCGCTTCCCTTTGTGGCCCCGCTGTGGGCCCGGAGGAGGTGTGACTTGGTCTCCTCTCTGCTGTGCGCTGAAGGAAGTTGGCTTTGGAACCTGAGACTTGGGCGCACACTCACGTTAGGGTTCTTGCTGATTCTATGGCTGGAGGAGATCACCAGCCTCTGCGACCCCAGGGTCTTTCTGGGCTCAGCAGCAACAGACGTGCCCTTCTAGGGGGCCGTCTGCAGTGACTAGGAGCCCTGCTTGGGGCAGGTCCTTCACGCCCCTGTGGACATCACATCCATACCTGTCCACTGCCGGGGACCAACGTCTCCCTCTCGCCACTTCCTGTGCTCCCTGGATGTGTCTGCTTCTCCCTTTTCTTTCATGCAGGGGTCATTACAAGATGACCTTGCTCTCCCTGGGTGACTTCGCTGCAAGCCGGCTGGAGCCAGAGGGGTCTCCTCTCCCCAGGGAGGGATGGGTGGTTCCAAGTCAGTCAGTCACTGGAGAGAGGGGGCACTGGGCCATGCTGGGAGCGGCCGTCAGCTGCAGGGTTGGTGGCATAGCCTGGCGATAGCTGTGTGCTTTCACAGCTCCTTCTGCAGAGCTGCGGGAGTGGGCGTCAGCCTGATGCCTTTATCCCTGCTACGAGTCCACACAGGCCTGCCTCAGCCTACCCCCAGATGGACAGGAGCTAGACTGGGTGCTTCCACAGCCCCTAATCCCAGCCAGCCCTGTACGCCCCTCATGTGGTGACTCCAGCTGCCGTCACCCACAGCACTGGGCTGGAACCTTTCCCCTGTCACTGGCCTCCACCCTCCTGACACATCAGGAAAAGGCTTGGCTGCCCGCACCAGGGCAAGAATTAATTCAAGTCCAGACAGCCTGTGGGTGGTCATCCCATCCCCACGTGGAGGTCCCGCTTCCGGTTCATTCCCCTAATAGCTTTGTGAGACAGTCATTGTTTATAGGGACTGCAATATGTTCCTCTCCTTGTCCTCGCATGGCCGTCGCAAACTTCCCGCCAGCCCCCGACGCCAGCCTGCGCCGCGAGTCTCCCATATGCTTGGGCGCCCTGATGGCGGAAACGCTCGGATTAAATCTGTGAGAATCTGAGAATTTATTCCTCTCACTCCCAGGGCTCTGACACGCTCACACCCTGCTTCAGAACCGTAGCAGAAAGATCCTGTGACTGCTCCCCCAGCAGGGACCCCAGAGCCAGGTCCTGGGGAGGTGGGGGGTGCTGACCGTGCAGTGTATCTGTTTTCTCAACGCCCCACCTGGTGGGCACGTGCATTCTGGAGCCCAAGGCCGTGCCCATCTTGTTAGCATCTGCACAGCTGTCACTGGGCTGAGGCTGTCCACACGAGGCCCTGCGGGACGGGGTGGTCACCTCACTTGGGGCTGCGATCCTGCC